>JAJJMB010005785.1:1043636-1203567 GCA_023531105.1 Papaver atlanticum | reverse complement strand
TACGGTTCTTGACACGTGGTTGGTTGTAGATTATGTTTATACAATTTTATTAATATTTAGCATTAAGGTTAGTCGTTTTTAATAGAAAGAACTTCCATAGTTCCATAGGATGGAACAGTAACACTGAATTTTCAAACACACCAACTTTTTCTTTCCTATTGTAAAGCAGTTCTAAGACACGTTGAATCTTATCCCCTGAAATCAAGAGCATGAAATTGAAGACTAAAAATTCCCCATTGGTACGGTACATATATACCGGAAGAAAGCTTATAATCAAAAAAGGGACGAAACCTGAATATTGCTCACATCAATGATATGAAAAATCCGACCAAGGAAAGACAATACATATCAAGGTATAATAGCTGACCAAACATTGCAATATCCCAAGACAGTCATCCTTCTGCCTCATTAATCATTATCTTGAAGCAACCACACACATGTAAGAACCAAGTTTGCTAAAAAGATATGGCGAAAATTTAAGAGGAAAACAATTATATGTCGTTACTTAAACTTCTAATGTGCCATAATATGAAAGAGGTGCCATTACCTTTATGAAAACTTCCAACCGGAAAAATCGTAGAAGCATATTTTCCAGAAAGAAAAACTGGGTGCATAACCCATTCACATACTATCATATAAGCTGAAATTATAATCGGATGCGAGCTAAAGCTGTACCCTTTATGTTAGCAACTTATTGAATGTCCTTAACTTCTATGTACACCTTCACCATTTTATGTGTGGATCTGATTTAAGTACACCTTCCTGACTTTATATATTTCCAGAACAGGTTTATTAATTGCTGGCCACAATTCTATACTCAATATAATACACAGTTCCATAGGTTAGCATAGTAGGCTACCATTGTTTTTCTAGAATGTAACGGAGTAAAGTGCAGACCAAATAGAAGGAAAACTCAATTTATAGTGACATCAAGGTTTATTTTATCTTAATGATGAAAGCCTGCTATTGGATATGCAAAGTAATGGGAATACAACCTAGATTCTCAAACAATGTTAATGAAAGCCTGCTATTGGATACGCAAAGTAATGGGAATACAACCTAGATTCTCAAACAGTATCAAAATTATAAAATACTCATGTTCAAACTACTATGTCGAAGATGCTCAAAATAAATAAATATATATATATGATAAAATCAAAAAAACTAATAATTGTAGAGGAAATGGGGTTCGCAATAATAAGTTGATAATGCTTCATAAAAAAGAATAAAAAAAGTTGAATAGACTTTGTTAGGCAGGTACACTCTCCCTGTTGACGCTTATGCGGCAAATAAATGTCACTGGATTTGTTTGTTATGAACATGAACATAAATACAAAGTTCATGAACATAAATACAAAGTTCTAGAAGTGAAGTTGAGAAAAACATTTACCTTCATGAATTAGATAGCATAGGGTTTCACCGAAACAGGAAATATTTTCATCAACAAACTGCAAATATCTTTATTAAGAAGATTACCTGCATTAAAACCATTGGTATTGTTAAGTCGTGATATTGATCCTCGCGTACAATTTAAGGTCCCATCATGTCTACCAACAAACCCGGCAAGAAAAAACAAAACAAAAAAACAACCGAATCAAAACAAAAGGAATCCTCAGATTGAACCCTAACAAAATCACTAAAATCTGTAGCTAAAATCTCAAAATTACACACACTCAAAAACTAATGAGTAGTAATTCCTAATAAATCAAAACTTTCCATTGCTTCAAACACCTCACTTCTTACATCGGGATAAATTAATCCCTAATCAAACACAGCATTATTGTGTCCTATTTTCCATCGATAGCTGCTTGAAAAATTAATCCCTAATCAAACACAACAGTATTGTGTTCTGTTTTCCATCGATAGCTGCTTGAAAAGATGAAGAAGAAGATATGCTTGACATTAATCAAATAAATTTCAAAAGAAAAAAATAAATAAGCTGCTTGAAAAGATGAAGAAGAAGATATGCTTGACATTAATCAATTAAATTTCAAAAGAAAAAAATAAATAATATTGATACCTAATCGTTTCGATGCATGAATTCGATTACAACAACCATACAAAGCTGGCACATCTTTCTGTTTCTACATCGACCATGTAAAAAAACCTGTAGAAAATCAACAAATCCCAATCAATACAATTTAATTCATAGAACCACATCGGAGAAGAAGGAAGAACATGGCGAAGGCTTCTTATATAGAGCGTGCATAAAGATACCATAAACACGGATCAGGAAATTCAGTTAAATTCGGAAATTTTTCTATAAACGACAATCCAGTTGGCCGCGAGTAACAGTTGTATTGTATTAGGAAACGTATTGTTGTCTTGTCTCCTGATCGAACGCTTGAAAATATCCCTCCCTCAACTTTCGATCCGTGCCGCAGGATGATGAAATCGATGGCCGGATTTATCAGTCTACACAAACAGCACTTCTTTTCATAATATATATATATATATATTAGATCACCCTAAACTAAATTTTTTGGAAACTCTCTCTTGAAGAGCCTCAGAGTGGAGCTTGGGACTGCAACAAGCTTCTTCTCTTATTCTTCTTTGATTGAATCAGTAATCCAAGAAACTACCAGTATACTTTGTTAGAGCATTGCTCGGTTGAAACCACCAAGCATTGGTATGTCAAGTTTAGTTCCAAAACTATGAGTTGCTTGATTTGATTACTAAAGTCAACTTTGTTAGGTTAGACTAGGAACATAGAAATACTGATACTTACTCTTGTTACTGACGAATAACCTGACGTATGGAAAATAACGAAGACATCATCCTTTAGTTCGAGGTTAGTAACTACATAATTGACTTATTCCATTTCTACCGTTTATTCTTTCAAGTCAGTGTTTACCGAAAACATGACATACAAAGTAAAGTTTCTTTGCAATGACTTTAATATTGATGACTTTGTCATTATACTATGATCAAAGTATCAAGGAATCATATAATAGTTGTTTATACAACTTAAGTATATGGAGTTACAAAGTAGAGTATATCTATGGACTTCGTATTATCGACATTAAACTAATTAGTAGTTCATTATTATTTAGTGTCTTGAACTCTGGAATGAATCCATACCTTGTAATTACATAATTGAAGGAAGTAAACTTGCAAAACTTGTTTCATAGTTGAAAGGTGATTGAATGATCTATTTTAAGGACCGATCTCTAATAAGGATATGTTCTAAGGAACCGGTCCCAAGTAAGGATCTCAATGAGGACTAATCCCTAATAAGGATCTAAACTAGAACCGACCCTAAGGATCCAAGTATGGACCGATCCTTAGCAAGGATTTAAGTTAGGACCAATCATATATGTCTAGCGGAACTTTGCACTTTCGATAAGTCTGTTATCTTCGGGTTTCTGCGGACATAGAGGTGCACATAAGTTAGCCTGGGAATTTTCATAAATGTCTACATAGTGATTTGAACATGTGATAAGCTCTAATATCTTAATGTTAAGTATTTTCCTTTGATACTCAAGGCATAATCATGAAACAAAATTTTAATATCTTTTAAATATCAAAATTATATGCTCACCATATCCCAGAGGTTTGTATATCTTTAGTTACTATATTAGTAAAATATATGGATGTCTGCTAGCTAATATTAGTTGTCATCTATGAGAGATATCGTTTTAATAGTTGGAAAACAGTTGGTATTTGTTAATTTCGGAAATTAATCTACATTGCATATCTTAAGGATTTTCGGAATTGACAATACCTTATCTTCGAGTCAATCCTTCAGTCATACACTACAAATAGTGGACCTTGTGTTCTTGTAAACTCATCCATCGACACACATCTTAATTGATTATTGGGAAGACAACTTAAGAGATAAGAGAAATCTAGTTAGTTGAAACATCTTGCGTTTCCCTCATTGAAAGTCTTATTTGGGATCAAGAAGCTTTTAGTAGTGTTGTTCGTGGGAAACTAAATCTTATTGTTAATTTTAGTTTTTCGATTATTCATTTGACTAAGAACTAACGGTATAGTTGTCCTTGATATATCAAACTTGTTTGTTATATGGTCCTTCTCTTATGATATAAGGTCACTCAAGTTTGTATGAGGATTTGACTATTAAAGATCGCGTGATTCAAGGTCTACAGATAATATTGTTGATCAATCTATGTTAATAGACTTTGTTTTGTGTGGTTTGATCAATAATGGAATCAAGTTGTTTGCAACGGTTACTTTGAAGATTGAAGATTAAAAACTTGATTCTTTGGGGATTTTTATGACTTTTCTTTTTGGTTTCTGATTTTTGTGATTCTTCTTGCACACTTGATTCTTTGGGGATCCAAAGCACTTTATCTTGATAGACATAAAGCTTGTGTAAATATCAAACAAACTATCTAGTTGCTTCTTTTTGTAAAGTTGCTTGGATAGAGCTTGTTCACTGAAATTGATTTTTTCGATGGTTAAATTATGTTTGGAAGGCACATTTGGGGGTATATTTATGCCCAATACCATGGCTTGAATGTAGTTTACATAAACTAGCACAAGCTCAAAAATTGGACCAAGCCGAGGAGTATCTTTTGATTAATACCTTTCGTATCCCTTGGATTAACGTACTAGTGTATTTACTTTTAATTATAATAAAAAAATTATAATTGCGGAAAGTAAATCACACAACAAGATTTTGTTAATGAGGAAACCGCAAATGCAGAAAAACCCCGGTACCTAGTCAAGTTTTGAATACTCTCATAATTAAGCCGTTATACAAAGAACAAAGCCAACTTCGTATAGTTGAGACTAAGTAATCTACCCCTAGTTACTTAGTTCCCTTAGTATCCCTGCGCCTATAATCGTCTATCCAATGCACGTGAATCCAAAGATATAAACCACTACCTTGAGTTGCTTTACCGATGTCAAGTCTTAAGCACTCAACTCCTTTTGACTGTATTCCAAACATTAAAGGAACAAAGTTGTTTGGTAACCACTATATAAATCTTTATGAAAAGATATATTGATTTTTGACAAAGGCTTTTCCGTTTAAACAAGTAAACTCCTTGGTTGGGTAAGATCAATCAAGATCCGAGATAATCATATCTAGATTCACAACTATCATATTCGGATATTGAAGAATACCACCAAATGATAGTTGCCGATCTATATGACTACTTGATCAAATCTATCAAAGATAAATTAGATCTTAGTTGGATCCCATCCAATCAAGATGTGTGCCTATAATTATATCATAAGATGCGAAACCAATCAGAAAAAAGCTTCTTGTCTTCAACTGTACCTGCACACAAAAACTTGATTCCGCTAATGATCGATCACGCACAAAACGGAGTTTGTTAACAATGGATGATCACAAGTTGTCTTCAGATCAAAAAATAGTTCTGAAAATCTCGTCAATACTTTGATCTAGTTTGAGTGACCTTAGTATATCAGAAGAGAAGGATCTCAAGAATAATTAAACTAGGTGCAATCAAATACAATCGTTAGTCAATCAAACTTCCTAGAGATTCTTGATCCCAAATAAGTCTTTAAATGAGCGGACGTAAGAGATTTCGCCTAATTAGGGTATTTTCTTCTCCGGTATAGTATTACAAGTAATACTAGTAGTCGGCTCCACCGGAAACAATGAAGTTCGCCTGGATAATGATAGTTTGTAAGAAGAATAAACTTCACTATTTATAGATCAAGGTTGTTTGGACAACAAGGGAATTCAAAAACCGAAAGATTCTCAAGATATGCAATAAAGTACCTAATTTTGGTTTTCATATTTCCAACTAACATTCAACCTGTAATTATGAAATCTCTCTTTAGAAAATATCTAATATTACTTTAGCACTTAACTAATATAGTTTTTCTAGAGATATGTTTTGCTTGCTGGAAAATCAAAAACATATAATCCGAAAATCTTAATCAAAAGATTCTCAATATTTCGGTTTGGGATCACCTTGAGTATCAAGGAATATCTTTGAACAATCAATGATAAAAATTATGTACATGTTCACATTATGTCGACATCTAGAATTTTCCTATCTATCAAACCGTAATTCCAAACTCACACAAAACCCTAAAGTGATATGTAAATATTGAAAATCGATTTTTCTCTTGGGACCGGTTCTACCATGGATCCTAACATAGATTAAGATCGGTTTTACCAAGTCTCCAAATATAGGTAGGGATCGGTTCTACCATGACTCCCAACAATATCTAGGATCGGTTCTACCAAAATTCCCAATATAGGTAGGGATCGATTCCACCATGATTCCCAACAAAATCTAAGATCGGTTCTACAAAGTATCCCAAGATAGGTAGGGATCGGTTATACCTTGACTCTCAACATAAGTTAAGATCGGTTGTACCTGAATTCCCACCTTAGGTTTGAATTGGTCATCCAAAAGATCTTCATAGAAAACCGGACCAAAACACCTATTGAGTTCTTTTCGATTACAAAGCAAGTTCGTATATGTACTTCCTTTAAACCAATGTAATAAAACATGGTTTCCTATGATGAAATCACACATATATCGAATACACAATCAAGTAACAAGTACGTAGATTATGTTGATGTCGCATTTACGAAGTTCAAAAGATAAACGTTATACTTCGTAACTCATATACTTCCTTGACACTTTGATCATACTAATATGACTAAGTCTAATACAGAGTATCATATAACCTCGCATGTTATGTTTTCAATCTTAAACAACTTGAAAGGGACGATTGAAATGGAAACAAGTCAAGTCAGTATCACTAACCTCAAGTGGAAGGATAATATCTTCGTTGTAGGAGACACGTCTTCACGTTCTTCAGGTCTTCAGAGTAATACTTGTATGTCTCAACATTCCTAGACTTTATAGTCTAACCTAAACGAAGTTGACTCTAGTAATTTTAATCAAGCAACTCTAATTGAGTTGTGATACTAAAATATGACAACCAACCTTGACATACCAATTCTTGGTGGGTTCAACCAAGCAATACTCTAACACCTGCTAAATCCATTAGTGTCAACACATGCAACCATGTTTAACTTTCAAGAGGAAATCCACTAATTCTCTATGTCTTTCTTTTTGTAAATAAATCTCACCTTCCTCCTCAAATAAATCTTCCCGGCGAGACCTTTTCAAAATACCGGGACTTGCGATATTCCAAACAGTATCATTGTCGCTTTTGTCATCTGAAGCTGATTGTAAACTCACATCATCTAAAAGATTACTGGAAGAAGGTTTATTTCTCTCTTGTTGCTCAAATATTTTATCGATTTTTTCGGAATTGATTACACTTAGCTCTCTTCGTGAAGAACACCAACATCATCGTTCTTTTACTCCGCTACTGGTTCTAAGGCAACAATTATTGTGTTCGAAATATTACATGGATGAGTGATACTACCACTTAAAGCTTGCTACTTAGGACCTTGATTCTTCATAGAGTATTATTGAATAACCTTATTCATCTTTTGCTTCTTTTGATCCTTGGCATTCGATGCTGAGCTTATGGCTCGATTTTTTCGTTTGTAGAGCATACTCAATTACCTTACAGTGTTGGAAATATACTGGGAGTTTAATTTTCATATGTGAAATATGCCATGAAAGCATATACATCTCTTTCCACTAAAACTCTATCATGCAAGTGCTCGGATAAACCAATTTCAACCCGAAACCTTGCATAGTGACTATATATAGGTGTTCCTAATTATTGCATTATCTGCCTACAAAGGAGTTCTAACTACACTTGCAATTTCATAGAGTGTTTTCGCTCCTCAATATTCAAGACTAACACCAGAAATACGAACCCATACCTGCATTAAAGATTGTCGTATGTTATTGGGATTAAAATCTGGATTCTATATCTGAAAATGAATTATCTCTAGCTTGAAGTAAGATGCACCGGCTGCTCGAACTCGTCTGAGATCATCTGCAAAGTGGATTGGAAAATAAAAGAAACCCTTCCCTAAAGGAACAATACTCCACAAAATATTACTTTGTCAAATTATGCGATCGAAGCTTAGTTTTAACATCATCAGTTGTTAATGGTATTATACCCTTGGGTAAAAAAATACGACCAAGCAAACTATTTTTACAATCTCAACACCCTTCTTATATTCATCTTCAGATATCCTAACTGAAAAAGCGGGGGTACAACAACCACACCCAGTATCGGCAATATGAATAGACAAACTCCAATATACTTTCAAGAGAATCAACTACACAGTTAGACTCAATCTATATAAAAGTATATCAAAGAGTTTAATATCTCTATCTCTTAATTCAATCCGCAATCAGCAAATAGGAATTTGCGAGCCCGATTGAATATAAGAGAAATAACTTGAACGGTACCAAAGACCAATGTTCAAGGATCAATCAATTTCAATCAACAACCAAAGGTTGGATTTACCAATTGATCGATACAATGCACAACCTGTGATATTTCAATTATATAACATAATATAATGCGGAAAAGAAATAACACATACATCAGAATTTTGTTAAAGAGGAAACCGCAAATGCAGAAAACCCTGGGACCTAGTCCAGCTTTGAACACCACATTGTATTAAGCCGCTACAGACACTAGCCTACTACCAATGAACTTCGGACTAGAATGTAGTTGAACCCTAATCAATCTCACACTGATTCAAGGTACAGTCATGCTCCTTACGCCTCTGATCCCACCAGGATACTACGCACTTGATTCCCTTAGCTGATCTCACCCACAACTAAGAGTTTCTACGACCCAAAGTCGAAGACTTGATAAACAAATCTATCTCACACAGAAAAGTCTATTGGAATAGATAAATCTGTCTCCCACAGAAATACCTACGAGTTTTGTTCCGTCTTTTGATAAATCAAGGTGCACAGGAACCAATTGATAAATCGGACTTATATTCCCGAAGAACAGCCTAGTATTATCAGTTACCTCACAATAATCTTAATCGTACGGTAGTGAAACAAGATATTGTGGATTCACAAACGATGAGACGAAGATGTTTGTGACTACTTTTAATCTTGCCTATCGGAGATAAATCTTGAGCAAATCTTAGAGAAGATAGTACTCAATACGATAACACAAAACAAGATCATAACACGCAACCACAGAGAAAATAGTTGGGTATAGCTTCAAAATCCCAATGAAGTCTTTAAGTCGTTAACCTACATGGTTTCGTAAAAAACCTAAGGTTAAAGGAGAATCGACTCTAGTCGCAACTAGTATCACACAGGAGGTGTGGGGATTAGGTTTCCCAGTTGATAGAGTTCTCCTTTATATAATTTTCAAATCAGGGTTTGCAATCTAAGTTACCTTGGTAACAAAGCATTCAATATTCACCGTTAGATAAAAACCTGATTAGATACAAGCTAATCTTTCAACCGTTAGATCGAACTTAGCTTGTTATACACAAATGAAATGTACCCTCATTTAGGTTTATGTAACCGTACCTAAACGTGTACACCATGTTGGATCAACAGTAGTTAACCGAGGTTAGCTATATGAACACTCTCATATCAACCTTATTCATCTTAACCATAAATAGTTCAAATGACTCAAATGAAACTAGTTAAAGAGTTGTTCAATTGCTATATTCTCGTAGAAGTATACAAGAACACAATCAAAGATAAATATGTTTGATTCACTAGAATCAATCTATGAACATTATAGCCACGGTTTGCAAAGAATGCATTCCTTAATATATAAATTTATTAGTTCATGAAGAAACCAATTCTAGAACTTTAACCACTCAAGTATGCAAACGGGTACGCATACTTAAGTAGCCAGTCTGAGTTTGGGTTTGCCAGTATGCGAACAGGTACGCATACTTAAGCATACTTCCAAAACCCAGCAGAAATTCCCGGACCTATACCTTACACAAGTATGCGTACCGGTATGTGTACTTGGTAAACGTAATTTCACAACTACAAGTACGCATATGGGTATGCATACTTTAGTTCTGGTCATGGATCACATACATGCAAGAATGCACACTATGTTTATAATCCAATGATGGTTAAGTATTCTAAACTCTATTTCAATCATGTAAACTTTCTTAGAGGATGACAATAGCCGTTTTCACACACTATTAGCATCAAAGCAATTTTCAAGATATTGAAATAATCATAACAAAATATTCCAAGCCTACATCAAATGATTGTATCACACAAACCATGTAAGATGTTACTCGGCGACTTTCACATGATGATCTTTTGACTTTCGTCAAGAATATAAGATGAACTTGGTTGAAGCGAGATCTTACCAATACATATTCCGAGAAATATGTAAGCGAGTTAATCTCAGCTCGAAATCTCAAATGTGTATAATCGAAAACTATAGTAATATGACTTTTGTCTCAATATAGGAGATATAGTAGAAATAGACTTTCCAAGTGATAGATGAGTTTCAGTCTCCATATACCTTTTGTTGATGAAGTTCCACAAGCTCACCTTAGTAGTTCTTCGTTTTCAATTGATGAACGCCGTGAAGTTTAATACTCAACTACACAATCTATCCTAGTCCGAGACATCACTATAAGTAGACTTGAAATCAAGACTTATAGTTTTGATCACTAACATTGACAAACAAGCTTGAGATAGCGACGCTTGCGAGTTCGACCGAGCAATGCTCTAACAATCTCCCCCTTTGTCAATTTTAGTGACCAAACTATCAATACATATGGATTACAAAATAAATAAACTTTGTAGCTTCTCATCCAAATGTTTGATCTCCTTGGTTCTTCAACGTTACTCGAAATCTTCGTCACTTCCAAGTATTCCTATGATTCCAAATGTGTTCAATTCCGCATCATTGTTGTTGAATATCCGTAGCAATAACAATGAGAAGACAGTTGCTCTCAATCATTATTATATAGTGTCATAGTATCATTATACAGCATCGAAGTCCAATTGTATCACAACTTTGACAACAATACTATGGTGATATGTATCGCTCCCCCTTAGTCAATACTTCCTCTCACAATGAAAACCACTCCCCCTTACATAATGATCCGTAAACCATATGTATTTGTAGTGTGAACTACACATTAACTCTCCCCCTTTTTGTCAATATAAATTGGCAAAGGTACGAAAACTAGTGGGATCCTAATGAAATTTCCATAGAGATACTTCATGACCAAAAGAGAACAACATATCAACTTGTTTAGATGCCATCAAATAGCCGAAACTAAATGCATTCATCAAGGAGTTTATAAAGATACAAGATAACCCCTACAATATTCCACAGCCGCACTCTCCACAAAGATTTGGCAATTAAGCACAAGTTCAATTAAGAACTCTCCCCCATAAAATGTCATTCCCGAAAGAACAACAAGAGTGACCTTACTTTTACAAGAAAAGAAAGATTTCTTTGGACATTAACAAATCACATGAAACATGAATTTGTATCCAAAAATCTCAATTGAATTAACCACAAGGAAAATGATCAATTCAATCGGTCATGCTCAACATAAGAGAACTTACGGAGCAACACAGTATATACACAAAGATGTGGATCAGGGAAAGACCAATACTTCGGAATAAACAAAGATTCTTTCTATTTTTCATCACTATTTGCACAATGACATATAATAGACTTAATCTTTGTAAACAAAAGTTCATCATTTCTTCCATCAATATTTGCATAATGACATAAAAGGCTTAACTTTTGTAGTCAAAAGTTCATTCTATCTTTTATCAATACTTTCATACCGACATATAATAGAGTTAACTTTTGAACAAATATGGGACAGTCAAGGTTCACGGACGTAAATAACATATCCCATAACAATTTTCAATATATAAAACCATAAAGATTAATACTGCAAAAATCATCTTCCAAATAAACTTTAGAATTTAAACAAATAAATCTAAAAACATTGCAAGATGAAAAACGTTGGCAATAGCTATGTTTACTCACAATAATGGCTATTCCAAACCCTAGTTATCCTTTTTAAAAACACGAGAATAAATTCTTATAAGAAGTTTTACTAGCAAGAAAATCTAATCATCATCTTCACCATCGGTTAGCAAATTCAAGGACGAGTATCTTTTGGCTCTGCGAATCGGTGTTAACTCAGGTGATCAACTCGGTCGAAAAGTCTTCATCGTTTTTTCGATTTATGTGTCTAATCCATTAAATCCAGGTGTTGTTACTGATCATATCCTATGATTGGTGATTGTTTCTTACCATTATTTCTTCTTTAATTCAAATTTCTACATCAGAATATGGAAACTCGATCCGAAACAGAATTTTCTTCTAGGTCAGTTCCACAAAATTTTGATAGTAATTCTTTGAATCAAAACAATTCATCCTCATTTTCGAAGCAAACATCAACCAAACCAGTATGTTTCATTCCTGATGAACTAATTAATGAAAGTTTGGATGAATTGAGATATAGTTTAATTGGAAGATTGGATCTAGTAAAGCTCAAATTCGATCTTGCAATGGTGATATCAAAGAAACAATGGAACTTAAAAGGTACAATTCAATGTATTCCTATTGGTAAAGGTTTTTTCATAATCAAGTTAGATAATGCTGAAGATAAACATTATATTTGGGAGGGTTTTTGGCCAGTTGAAGATCAAACTCTAAAAATCAGAGCCTGGGAACCTAATTTTAATCCGGCTAATCAAAAATCAACAACAGCTTTTGTTTGGGTACGATTTCCAGGTCTGAGTATAGAGTATTGGAAGGAGAATATCTTGATGCATATTGGTAGATCAATTGGTAAACCAGTAAAGGTGGATGAAACAACTCTCAAAAAGGAAGCTGGGTATTATGCTAGAGTTTTAGTTGAGATAGATTTAACAAAGTTCATTCCTAGTAAGGTGCAGGTTGATACTAAGTATGGGAGTTTTGAAAAGATAGTGCAAATCATAAATTTACCAAAATTTTGCAGTCATTGCTCTGTGATTGGTCACTATGCTGCTGAATGTAGATCAAAAAGGAAAGAACAATGTCAACAACAGGAAACTCCAGTTGTACCTAAGGAAGTAACAAAAGTTTGGAGGAAAGTGAATAATAAACAGAAGAACAAAGGTTTTGATATTTGTTTTCCTGAGGAAGTATTAACAGGTATTCCTTCAACTTCTCAACAAGATAATAATATCAATGCAGAAGATAAGCAAATCACTCAAGTGTTAGATAGTATTATAGACACAATTATTCCTTCTTTTAGTCATGTTGCTGAAAGTTCAAATCAGGAAAAGAACATTAATTCTGGTAAATTTCAGATACTTCAAGATATGAATGAGAGTATTTTTGAATCACATAGTGAGTTCCCTACTCTTTCAGTGGAACAAGTAATTTGGGCTGTTGTCAGTACTCCTTCCATAAATGCTTATGTCAATGTATTACCTCCTAGATAGCTCCTGCTAAACAGAAGACTAATAATGTGAGTAAAGTCACAACAAGAAAGCAAGCTGCAACTATAAATACAAATGGCAGTAAATTTGGCAATCTGAGAAGTAGTTCTTCTCAAACACAATCATCTAAATGAAAGTGTTATTTTGGAATATCAGAGGCTTGAGGAGACCTAAAGCGAATGATAAACTAAAAAGTTTGGTCCACTTTTTTTGTCCTTCATTAGTTTTTGTTGCTGAACCAAAGGTAAGAGTAACTGCTGATTTCTGCAAGATATTGAATCTACCAAATATGCATTACAAACTAATTCATAATTCTACTGCAAATAATTTGGATGTTTTGGAGTGTAAATATTTTTCTACACCTACAGTGGTATCCAATTCTTCTCAAGCTAGCACTGTGGATGTTGGGGGAGTTTTAGTAACTGGAGTTCATGTTGCTTGTTTAACTGTTGATAGAAGAGAACTTTGGGAAGAGTTTGAATTTTTATATTCTTTAGACAAACCTTGGATGGTCATTGGAGATTTTAATACCATTATGTGTGATGAAGAGAAAAAAGGGGGAAGGAGTCCTTTAACTATCTCCATGAATGAATTTAATAATTGTCTTCATGCTTGTGGATTGATACAAGCACAAAAATATGGAGTTGAGTTTTCTTGGTATAACAACAGAGTAGGAAAAAAAAGAATTGTTACAATCTGGATAGAGCAGATTTCAATATAAAATGGTTGGAACTTTATCCTGGTTGGTGCTACAAAGTGGGTGCTAGAGGTACTTCAGATCATAGTGTTTTATTTGGAGCAAATGCAGTCATTCCAAAACCTGCAAATGCTCCTTTCAGAGCTTTAAAAGTGTGGCTGAGTCATCCTGATTTCTTGAAGATAATAAAGGACTCCTGGGAAGAGGAAATTTCTGGTAATCCTTCTTTCAGTTTTCTGAGTAAACTAAAAAGATTAAAACAAATCATTAAAGTATGGAACTGGGAGGTTTTTGGTGATGTTAGAATTCAGCTACAGAATGCAGAAAAAGATGTGGTGCAAGCTGCTATAAATTCTGATAGACAACCAGATGATATAGCTTTAATGGATAAACTTATAATTGCTAGAGGGAAGCAAGAAATTCTGCTGCAACAAAACAAGGAGATAACTCAACAAAAAGCTAGAGTTCAATGGTTGAAAGATGGTGCTTCTAACTCCAGATTCTTTCATACTTCTATAAAGTTAAGGCAAGCACATAATGCAATCACAAAATTAGAAAGTCAAGCTGGTAACATTGTTTCTACTCAACAAGAAATATCAAAAATTCTTGTGGATCATTTTGAAAACAAATTTAAGATGCAAGAAGTGACATTTGCTGAAGATATATTTGCACACATTCCAAAAGTCATAACTGAAGAAGATAACAATATGCTTGATGTTGTACCAACTAATGAAGAAATACATAAAGCAGTTTTTGATATGGATCCAGATAGTGCTCCTGGTCCAGATGGTTTTGCTAGTTGGTTTTATAGAAGCACTTGGGATATAATTGGTAGAGATTTAATCTTGGCAATCCAATACTGTTGGAGCAAAGGATTTATTCCTAAAGGTATGAATGCAAATTTTCTTACACTTCTGCCAAAAGTTCAAGAAGCCAAGAAAGCCAATCAATTTAGACCTATTGGTCTAAGTAATTTTTGTTTTAAAGTAATAACTAAGATAATTACTTCTACAATGAGTGGTGTGATTGAGAAGGTAGTATCTCCACAGCAAGGTGCTTTTATTAAAGGAAGGAATATACATAACCAAATAGTGTTAGCTTCTGAGTTAATAAATGAAATGGAAACAACTAGAAGAGGTGGTAATGTAGGACTGAAACTGGATGTTACACAAGCTTATAATTCTCTTAGTTGGGATTTTATATTCAAGCTATGGTCACTTTTGGTTTTTCATATCAGCCGATTCACTGGCTAAGGGTATTATTTCAGTCTACTAGGATTTATGTGATGGTTAATGGTGGTCCTGCAGGATTTTTCTCAATTGGCAGAGGATTAAAGCAAGGTGATCCTCTTTCACCTATTTTGTTTGTAATTGCTCAGGAAATCCTAAGTATGAGAATATCATATTTGGTGCAAGAGAGAAAACTGATCTCCATAGTCAATAGAAATGGAATTCAACCATCACATATTTTCTTTGCTGATGATATCTTTTTATTCTGCAATGGTGATAAGAGGAATATAGATAGATTATTAAAAAAATTGAAGGATTATCAGCAATCATCTGGTCAAGTGGTAAGTTTGGAAAAAAGCAAGTGTTTTGTTGGAGGTACTTCTGAAAGCAGGAAGACATAGATTGCTAATATTTATGGCATGCCTCTCTCAAAGTTCCCAAATAAATATTTAGGTGTTAACTTAATACCAATAAGAATTAAAGCATGTCATGTGTGGGACTGTGTGGATTCTCTATAGAGCAAAATGCCTGGATGGATGGGTAAACTGTTATCTTTCCAAGAGAGATTTGTGCTAGTGAAGCACGTGCTATGCAACATTCCAATATACAATATGTCTGTATATAAATGGCCTAAGAAAGTCTTACTTGAGTGTGATAGAATAATTAGAAACTTTATGTGGTTAGGGGATCCATCAAAGAAGAAATTACTTACAGTAAAATCGGAAGAGGTAAATGCTCCATATGCAGAAGGTGGATTAGGTCTGAGAAGTTTAGAAGACATAAACAAATCACTTCTCATGAAACTGGCTTGGAAAATGCAAAATGATGATGATGAATAGGCAAAAAAAATTCAAGCTAAATTTCAAGATAAACATGGAGTATGGATAAACTACTATAAGAAATCTTCTAAATGGACTGGGGTTAAATGGGTTCTTGAGGTTGTTTATAATAATTCAAGATGGCTTGTAGGTGATGGTGAAAAGATCTCAGTATGGAATGACATATGGATCACAAGTCAGACTTTGAAATCCTTATATCCCGAGAATTCCTTTATGCTGCAGAATCCTGAGCTCAAGGTGAAACATCTGTTAAGTGGCAGTGAATGGCCTATTCCTTCTGAAATTGCAAGATTGATAGATGTAAATAATTTACCAGTGGTGGATGGAAAGAATGATAGGAGAATCTGGATATGGTCAAAAACTGGTAATTTTACAGTTTCTTCTGCACTGAACTGTATAAGGAAAAAATACCCTGAATTGCATTGTACAAAGAAGATTTGGAAAAACACAATACATCCCAGCATATCAAGTAATATATGGAAGATAATAAGAGGAGTATGGAGTACAGATGAGAATATGAGAAAGAAGAATTTCAACCTAGCATCAAGGTGTTCCCTTTGCAGACAAGCTGAAGAATCCACTGAGCACATTCTTTGGTACTGCAATTTTAGTGAAAAAATTTGGCAATGGCTAGGTGGAATGTTTGCTTTCTTTAATCCTTTATCCATAGATAAAATCTTTACTCTGGCAAAATTCAAAAGCCCAGCAGTACAAGAAATCTGGAGGACTGTTGCTTTCATAACTATGAAAGAACTATGCTTTCTTAGAAACAGAGTTGTTTATGATGGAGTGCATCCAAATGCAGAGGAATTGAAGAAGACAATTCTATAATTTACTAAGGAGTGTGAAGTTAGAATGAAGGGGTGTATGTGGAATACAGTGGAGGACTTGTTGATTCTTTAAAAAAATGGTGTGAAATGCAGAAAAGTGAAGAAATACAAAATACAGGAATGCTTCTTTTCATTCCCCACTGGGGACTAAATCCTACTATGCTGTGATGGTGCTGCAAGAAATAATCCTGGAGAAGCTGGATATGGTTTTGTAGGAAGAGATAATACAGGTACAGTTTTGATTGCTATTGCAGGAGGAATGGGCATTGCTACAAATTTCATGGCAGAGGTGTTTGCTGTAATAAATGCATGTGAATGGGCAATAAGTGAGGGATTCTTCCAGTTATGCAATAGGACTGATTCTATGTCAGTTCTCAATTCTTTTGCAACCAATAAAGTACCATGGTATGTGCAAACTAGGTGGAATAAAATAGTGGAAGCTCTTACTAGTTACACTTTTATATACAGTTATAGAGAGATTAACTTCTCTGTTGATAGCATGGCAAAGATGGGGGCTACTTTACCTAGAGGTGAAAAGAGAATTTTCTTGTGTAGGCCTTCTTTTATGTTACATATGGAAAATCATGATATTACATATTACAGGTTTGAGTGAATTTGTGGGTTATAAATGCTTGCATGTAAGCATTTCAACCATGAGAGGTAGTTGTTCTCTTGTTTTTGATATTTTTTTTGTAATCTCTTTTGAAATCAATAAAATTTTATTATTAAGCAAAAAAAAAATATTCATCATCGGAAACCATAAAAGTGGTACGAATCTTATCCATGTCGTCCTTGATTTCAGGAAACTTAGTAGCAATCACAAATAATTGTTCTTGTACACACTTTACCTTGGCATCAATTTTACAAACACCCTTGTGAATTTGATGAAGAAGCTTCATGGAGGAAGAATCACACGAGCCAACAAGAGTGTCGCATCTTTGTCTTTTGCAAGCATTCTCCTTCATACGTTTTAAAGGACAAGGGCGAACAAGCTTGGGAGTTCCAATTGAGTTGCCAATTGGAGCAATGGAGAAGGTGCGACAAATTTGCTCTATCAAGCACGGATAGCCTAACTTCTTGTTGGAAGACGTCATCGACAACATTTGATAAATAATAAACCCACAAATGTAGAGACTTTGAGTTCCCAATTCAAGGAAATAGACCAACTCCGCAAACTCAAGACCCCAACGAGAATTCTCAATCGTGGAGGGACAAAGATTAGAGATACCAAGTTTTCCAAAAGACATCAAGGCAAGACTAAGATGAGTAGTAGGGAATTTTCCTTCATTCAATCAACACCTTTACCACAAAGACCATTAGAAATGGTTTCATAAGATGGTCTTTCACGACTAGGTCTTGGAAGGAGAAAACTCCCTAAGGGAATTTTGGTAATCTTTGAAATCAACTCTCTATTAACAAGAATCCTACTTCTATTTATCATGGTCTTGAATTCCATGATTTCGTCATTAACATCATGAATGTTAGCATAGAAGATTCTTGTAAGAGTGTCAAAACCTTCACCAAGACCATCAAAGATATTCCCAAGATTAAAATTTTCAAAACATACCAAATCTTCTTTATGTCCACTAACAAAATCCAATTTCTTTTCTAGAATAAACCCATTAGATGAAATCCTTTCAAACACCTTTCCACAAGAATCATTGACAAATCTAATTCTAATGGAATTTTAATCTATAGGTAAGTTTATGCAAGAAGAAGATGAAGAACTTAAGATTTTTGAAACCTTGAAATTCCTCATGAGATCTAGAAATTGAGAGAGATTAGGGAAAGGAAGACTTACTTGGTATGATTCTTGAAAACCCTTTAAATTTTTGATCTCCAAAGGTGATTTAATGGAGAAAAATCATGAACCCTAGAAAAGTTCACGAACGCGGACAAGGAGGGAGGTAGAAGAAAGGTACGCGTACCACTACTGTAACACCTTGTGTTTTTAGCATGGTGCATGCTAAAAGATGCGCCATGGCATGAGATGAAGCTTCAACTCAAGTTTCTGTCGCGTTAAGAGGTAGATTGGCTTAAGGCCAGTATCATGCCAAAATGGCGTATTATGTTTGGAATTTGTCCAAGGGCCAAGCCTCGCATCAGATGATGCATTAGGCCAGTTGGATGAATGGCCTTGAGCTTGTAGCGTAATCATTGCGCATTATGAAGACTATTGGCTTAGATCCAATATCGCACAATCATTGTGTATCAAGCCAGAGAGGGCTGGCCCAATGAATGTTGTGCAATCATTATGCGCAGTCATTATACGCAATCATTGTGCGCAATCATAGTACGCAATCATTTCGCGCAATCATTGCACATGAATAGTGAAGCAGGCATGTCAATATGCTCCCCTTTCCATACTTGTTGAAATTGCAAGTTAACATATATAGGGAGGGGTACTTGGCTGAAGGTGCATATGCGGACCATGCACCAAGTAAGCTTCATAGCTTAGCCGGAAAAGTATAAATGATGCGTAAGCCTCATTTATAATTGCGTAGCATTACCAATGGGGCATATGATGCGAATGCATCACTATGCCATATTGCGGACCCGATGATGCATAATCATTGTGCATCTTGACGGAACGGCCTATAAAGACCAGGCCATTACCATTTTTGCTAGGCCACAGCCTTGCAAATGAGTTTGCTTAAGTTTCTGTCCCTTCTAGGATGAACTACGGTCTGCGCTTGATCCCTTTAGAGTAGGGAAGGGTACGTAGGCAGCCGCAATGAGTTGCAGCATTGCCGGTCTAGCACGTTGGCCCCTCATATCATCTAAGCTCGGTAGCACGATGCAAGAGATGATTGCGGCCAAACTTGATGAGGCTTAGTTGCATGCCATCAATGGATGCTCATACTTCCTATCAAGTTATAAAGAGTTGGTAAGCGAGGTAAGGTAAGGAATGGCAAAAGGCTTAGAGCGGCTTATGCCTAAGTTCAAGGCACATGCCTTATACCTGGATAAGACTCGGCAGTATGGCGGTTTCTCAGCTAGATAGGAAATTCAGTGATGAATATCCTACATTGAGGCAATGCATGTAGGGTGCATCGGCCATAGCCTTCAAGGCTTTAAACCCTTCGCAGAACAAGGGTAAGATGGAACAGTGTGGAAGATAAGTTAGCCGCATCATGATGTACGAGCATGCTTGCAAGGCAAAATGATCGTGCATTTGCCTAGTGTTATGGCCCTAAGGCCCGGATCGTAGTATCATCATGGCGCATCGGGGAAGTTATGGCCTGCGCGCCCAGGCGCTCCAGGCGTAAATTTTCCGTTCCATCATAACTACCTTTATATACCAGCTGATGGGCTTGGACCCGTTCCTGAACCGTGACCCGCAAAAGAAAGGCAGGATTTCTTATTCCAAGGTTCGCACCCTGAAAAGATCAGTACCGTGCAGTTAAGGAAAGTAGGAAGAACTTCAACACCTTAATTTCCCTTGGAAAGAGAGAAAAGGAAAAAGGAAAAAATAAATTAACATAAGCACAAAAAAAATCCAACCGTTACTTGCCCCATCTCAAGTTATATACAAATGGGGTAAAGCCAAGCTTGTTACCAAGAGGCGACTTATGCAGAGAGATTCTCATGCAACTTTTCCGGTTGATACTTGTGAGGAGTACCAGTAGTATAATCATAGTAATGATGACACTCAGGGTTAATAGAATTTTTTGAATTCCTTTTCTCATGACCAAGAAAAGACTTTTTCCGACAATTAGAACCTACACTGAACTCACCAGACATCTTTTAATCGATTTCACATGAGTTGATAGTAGACCTAGTTCGTACATCAAGAATACATGATTTTACAGGTACAGAACGATTCTTATTCTTAATCGAATTAAGTTTTTCTAAGAATCTAAAAACGTTTTCAAATTCTCTAAAAAGATCTTTGTCAATTGATCCATAACGATAGTATTCCTAAAATAGATTAAGAGTTAATCTAGTGAGATTCCACATCCTTAAGCGTAGATAACGTTTTCTCAACCTTCCTTTCTTAAAAGAACTTTTAATTTTTCCTCTAGATTGTTTCACATCATCTAAGTTTTCCAAAGTCTTAGATGGAATGAAATTATCATGAGAAACCAAAGGACCGGTCCATAATAGTGTCTGAACAATCTTTAAGGAATTCTGGCGTGCGTTACAGATGCCAAGAGCAAGTTTCCCAAAGAAATTTCCCATGAGGACAAACTTTAAGGATCATTCAAACACAAACTTATTAGGTTTACAGTGTTTGCCTGCTCTGATACCAATTGAAAAAGCGGGGGTACAACAACCACACCCAATAATTCGTTTTGCAATCTGAATAGACAAACTCCAATATACTTTCAAGAGAATCAACTAGATAGACAGACACAATCTAGAGAAAAGTATATAAAAGAGTTTTATATCTCTATCTCTTAATTCAATCCGCAATCAGCAAATATGAATTTGCGAGCCCGATTGAATATAAAAGAAATAACTTGAACGGTACCAAAGACCAATGTTCAAGGATCAATCAATTTCAATCAACAACCAAAGGTTGGATTTCCCAATTGATCGATTCAACGCACAACCTGTGATATTTCAATTATATAACAAAATATAATGCGAAAAAGAAATAACACAGACACCAGAATTTTGTTAACGAGGAAAACCGCAAATGCAGAAAAACCCCGGGACCTGGTCTAGATTTGAACACCACACTATATTAAGCCACTACAGACACTAGCCTACTACCAATGAACTTCGGACTGGACTGTAGTTGAACCCTAATCAATCTCAAACTGATTCAAGGTACAGTTGCGCTCCTTACGTCTCTGATCCCAGCAGGATACTAGGGTACATTATTTATATGTCCTTACTTTTGACACCCAATAAATATATCCTTATACAACAATGAATATGTCCCCACTTTTTAATAACCTTATCCATTTAAAATTAGATTACCTTAATACCCTCACCCATATAATATTTTTCTTTATTTCAAAATGGAGCAAATTTCTTCCTCTACCACTTCACCACCACCACCACCACTAGCACCACCACCACCAACATTCAACTACCATTACACCACCAACAGTCCTCCACCACCACTAGTTCGCCGCCACCACCGCCACCGTCGCCACCACTGGTTCAGATATTTTTGTATCAACAACAGTAGTTGATCCAAATAAAAATAGAACCAACAGTAGAAGTTGATCCAATTCAGGGGATCAACAACGGTAGTTGATCCAGAAACGAAAGGATCAACAGTAGAAGTTGATCCAATTTAGGGGATCAACAATGGTAGTTGATCCACTAAATTGGATCAACAATGAAAGTTGATCCATGTAAATGGAGTGAACTTGGTGTGAGTCGAACACGCATCATCTAACATGGAGTCAGTCATGCTACCATTACACCACAAGTTCAATAATGAAAGAAAATTACGCAAAGGAAATATTGTCAACAATAGGAGTTGAAAGGATCAACAACAGTAGTTAATCCCATAAAAAATTGGGTCAACAACAGGAGTTGATCCAATAAATGGGATCAACAATAGTAGTTGATCCCATAAAAAATTGGGTCAACAACAGGAGTTGATCCCATAAATGGATTAACAACCGTAGTTGATCCCATAAAAATTGGGTCAACAACAACAATTGATCCCATAAAAACATATAAACAACAAAAATTCCTCCACCAATAGCAGCACCCATCCGTGTTGTTCTGTCAATAACTCAGCACCATCATCTGCAACTCATTTGCAGCCTCAGTACCATCATTATAATCCAGACTTGTAATTCCAGATTCATGGAAAACAACACCAACAACTCCATTTCTACTTCTATAATGCACATTATCTAATCAATCATGCTTATAGTACCATTCACCACACAATTCAGAGAAGATAAGCAATTGAGCATATAGAGAGAAAGAGGAGTTGCAAAACCTAAACCTAAAAATAAAGTCGAACCTTACTAGTTTAAGAATCAACAAATCTGGAACTCAAATCACTGAGTTCAAATCTCTAACTTAAAATCCACTTGCAATTGAATCCAAACTCGAAATTACCAAAAATCAAAAACCAAAAACTCAAATCGATCTCTGAATCTGTATGAAATCAGTTGAAATCAAAAGAAAATCGATCTCTGAATCTGTATGAAATCAGTTGAAATCAAAAGTAAATTGCGACAGATCTGTTGATACTAGTGGTGGTGCTAGTTGTGGTGGCGATCAAATCCTATTTTCTGCTTCAAATGACTACAGCCTCCTCCTCTTCAATCTCAGTTCAGAAATAGTTTCATCTTCTCGATCTCTTCACAGTTCATCACACAAAGAAACCAGATCTCTCGATTGCCATGAATCTGATTTCCAAACTCAATTTTCAAACGACAAAGAAGAAGATAACGGAGGTGGTGGTGCTGGTTGTGGTGGAGGCGATAGAGATGGTGGTGGTGATGGGAACGATGAATATGGTGGTGGTGAGAGCAACGAAGGCGATGGAGATTTATCTCCGGGTTTATTAGATAGAAATAAAGAATAAGAAGAATCCATGTGGGTGTGAATGGGGAGGAAGGTTAAACAAAGAATTACTGGTATTAAGTTTTTAATGAAAATTTCAGTTATGCCACTAGGGATATTTGTAAAGTCTGTTAGGGATATTTGTGAAGGCCCATCAGAAGGAGGGACAATAGTTCAATATCCACAGGATACTACGCACTTGATTCCCTTAGCTGATCTCACCCACAACTAAGAGTTTCTACGACCCAAAGTCGAAGACTTGATAAACAAATCTGTCTCACACTGAAAAGTCTATTGGAATAGATAAATTTGTCTCCTATAGAAATACCTACGAGTTTTGTTCCGTATTTTGATAAATCAAGGTGCACAGGAACTAATTGATAAACCGTACTTATATTCCCGAAGAACAGCCAAGTATTATCAATCACCTCACAATAATCTTAATCGTATGGTAGCGAAACAAGATATTGTATAATCACAAACGATGAGACGAAGATGTTTGTGACTACTTTTTATCTTGCCTATCGGAGAATAAATCTCGAGCCAATCTTAGAGAAGATAGTACTCAAATACGATAGAAACAGCAAGATCAGATAACGCAACTACAGAGAAAATAGTTGTGGTCTGGATTCACAATACCAATGAAGTCTTTAAGTCGTTAACCTACAGGGTTTCGTGAAAAACCTAAGGTTAAAGGAGAATCGACTCTAGCTTATACAACTAGTATCACACAGGAGGTGTGGGGATTAGGTTTCCCAATTGCTAGAGTTTTCCTTTATATAGTTTTAAAATCAGGGTTTGCAATCTAAGTTACCTTGGTAACAAAGCATTCAATATTCACAGTTAAATGAAAACCTGATTAGATTCAAGCTAATATTTTTCAACCGTTAGATCGAACTTAGCTTGTTATAAAAAAAATGAAATGTACCCTCATTTAGGTTTATGTAATCGTACCTAAACGTGTACACCATGTTGGATCAACCGTAGTTAACCGAGGTTAGCTATATGAACACTCTCATATCAACCATATTTATCTTAACCATAACTAGTTAAAATGACTCAAATGAAACTAGTTAAAGAGTTGTTTAATTGCTATATTCTCATAGAAGTATACAAGAACAAAATCGAAGATAAATTGGTTTGATTCACTCGAATCAATTCATGAACATTATAGCCACGGTTTGCAAAGAATGCATTCCTTAATATATAAATGTATTAGTTCATTAACAAACCAAATCTAGAAATTTAACCACTCAAGTATGCAAACGGGTACGCATACTTAAGTAGCCGGTCTGAGTTTGGGTTCGCCAGTATGCGAACGGGTACGCATACTTAAATACACTTCCAAAACCCAGCAGAAATTCCCGGACCTAAACCTTACGTAAGTATGCGTACCGGTATGTGTACTTGGTACACGGAATTTCACAATTACAAGTACGCATACGGGTATGCATACTTTAGTTCCGGTCATGGATCACATACATGCAAGAATGCACACTATGTTTATAATCCAATGATGGTTAAGTATTCTAAACTCTATTTCAATCATTGAAACTTTCTTAGAGGATGACAATAGCCGTTTTCACACACTATTAGCATCAAAGCAATTTTCAAGATATTGAACTAATCATAACAAAACATTCCAAGCCTACATCAAATGATTGTATCACACAAACCATGTAAGATGTTACTCGGCGACTTTCACATGATCATCTTTTGACTTTCGCCAAGAATATAAGATGAATTTGGTTGAAGCGAAAGCTTACCAACACATATTTCGAGAAATATGTAAGTGAGTTAATCTCAGCTCGAAATCTCAAATGTGTATAATCGAAAACCATAAACGACCTTTGTCTCAATATAGGAGATAGAGTAGAAATAGACTTTCCAAGTGATAGATGAGTTTCAGTCTCCACATACCTTTTGTTGATGAAGTTCCACAAGCTCGCCTTAGTAGTTCTTAGTCTTCAATTGATGAACGCCGTGAAGTCTAATGCTCAACTACACAATCTATCCTAGTCCGAGACATCACTATAAGTAGACTAGAAATCAAGACTTATAGTTTTGATCACTAACATTGACAAACAAGCTTGAGATAGCAACGCTTGCGAGTTCGACCGAGCAATGCTCTAACAGTTTATAATCCAATGTTGGTTAAGTGTTCTAAACTCTTATTTCAATCATTGAAACATTCTTAGAGGATGACAATAGCCGTTTTCACACACTATTAGCATCAAAGCAATTTTCAAGATACTGAACTAATCATAACAAAACATTCCAAGCCTACATCAAATGATTGTATCACACAAACCATGTTAGATGTTACTCGGAGATTTTCACATGATCATCTTTTGACTTTCGTCAAGAATATAAGATGAACTTGGTTGAAGCGAAAGCTTAACAACACATATTTCGAGAAATATGTAAGCGAGTTAAACTCAGCTCGAAATCTCAAATGTGTATAATCGAAAACTATAGTAATATGACTTTTGTCTCAATATAGGAGATAGAGTAGAAATAGACTTTCCAAGTGATAGATGAGTTTCAGTCTCAACATACCTTTTGTTGATGAAGTTCCACAAGCTCTCCTTAGTAGTTCTTCGTCTTCAATTGATGAACGCCGTGAAGTCTAATGCTCAACTACATAATCTATCCTAGTCCTAGACATTATAAGTAGACTAGAAATCAAGACTTATAGTTTTGATCATTAACATTGACAAACAAGCTTGAGATAGCAACGCTTGGGAGTTCGACCGAGCAGTGCTCTAACACTAACCGAAAGATGATTTTCTTTTATGCAGGGTTTTGAAAATATAGAGGAATTAAATCAAGATTTTGAACTATAACAACAAAAGAAATAGTTGTTTTAGGTTTTGAAACAATGAGTTTCTGACTAATAGTTCGGGGATTGAGTATTTCAGGGTCTAGCAACATCTCATCATCACTAAGATGATGATTGCCCCATTGATGAAAACGAAAGGAAAACATCGAAACCCTAGAGTCGCCTGAGTCCTCCTTTTTTTTTTTTTTTTTTTTACTTATCTCCCGAATTTTCGTTCCCTCTTTGGATATGATCATTTATTTACATTTCTTAGATTAAAATTTTATCACTTACATTTCTTAGATTTAAAAATTATCATTGCGTTATGTTGATCCTTAAAAGAGATTATGTTAAAAATATGCATATGAAAACATTTACTAATTTTGGGACACAAAAAATAAGTCAATTATTTCAGGATAAAGAGAACAATAAAAATTTATTTGATTGGAATTCAAAATTATCATATCGTGTTGTAGTTGTAATTTATGGATTAGAAAATAATAATATAAGAATAAACTCCCCTAAATAGGGTTTGTTTATATTAGAAAAACAATGATGCAAAACTTGATAGGCTTGGCAGGGTAAATTTTGTCCCTGTAACGGAGAATAGGAATGCGTCCAAGGACCAAGGTTAATGACGCATTGGCCGTTGTCCTCTATCGGAGCATCCAAACCAAAGGCATTCGACTTGCAACTTACATCTTTGCACGTTTGAATCAAGCAAGATTCAAGCCACCTTGAAACGCTCAGGTTGGGCTTTTTTATTGACAACAAAACAATAAAACCTTGAAACGCTCAGGTTGGGCTTTTTTATGAACCGTCATTTGGGGCACACACAAAAATTTTGGGGCCTCTTGAATAAGACAAAAACAGGGTTGGAAATAGTGTTTCTAGGGTATCCCTTATCCAGCCATTTTTCATAAATGCTAAATGATTAGTGTTTAATTAGTGTTAATTTTATTAATTAGTTGTTAATGATTGTAGTTAGTGTTAGTGTTAATTTAGGATAATAATTTTCTTTTTAAAGAGATTGAATGGGTTATTATAGAAGAAGAAGAAGAAGAAGAAGAAGAAGAAGAAGAAGATGAAGATGAAGAAGAAGATGAAGAAAAACATTTTTTTTTCTTTGAGATCTTTGTGATTGTTGATAGATGTGTGATCCAAATACGAGTGAGTAAGGTGAATCTTCATCACGTAAAGCTAAGAAAATACATATCAATTACGATGGAGATCCGGAGATGGCTTATTTGTTGGATTTTGAAAACGATTTTACCCAAACTCAATCTCAAACTCAACTTTTTTCTCAAGCTCAAGATGATGACTTTGTGGAGCCAAATCCTGAGGATGAGGACATGGATGAGGAACCCAATGCTAATAATACACAGGTATGGTTGTAGATGTTGTTTAATGTCCGTTTTGTAGCTTGAATTCACCAAAAGATTGGATTTTTGTAAGTAGTCCGGCGCAACAGGGTAAGGTTCGGCACATAATTTGGATGTCAAACCTTGATAAATAAGAACAGTTCGGTTTTACGATTGAATTCATTATAAGACGAACCGTTATTGAATTATTTTCGCGCCAAATAAATTCTATGGTTCGTCTTATAAATGTTGTTCTCATATAAGCCGAACCTTCCAAAAAATATTTCTGAGTTACAGTGTAATGTTCGGCTCACTCGTGTTTCATCCGAACATTGTTTTATTGTTTAGATAGATTTCAAGTCTGGTGGTTCGGCTTATAATGTTAGTTCCTAATAAGCCGAACCTTTATATGTTTAGTTGTTCGGCTTTCAAGTATGATTACGAATGAGCCGAACTTCATAGCTCGGCTTTCAAAAAAGATTACGAATGAGCCGAACCTAACCATGGACGTATGAGTTTTTGTTTTCTAAGCTTGTGATATTGTTGTAGATTGTTCCTGAAATGGAAACTATGGAGGATCAACCACCGCCTGTTGATGTCATTCATGAAGATACTAAAGATCACTTCCAAACTGACTTGGTAGGTAATCTAATTTATGTTTTTTATTATTTTTCATGTATGTTATATTCAAAATCATTAATAAAACTTAACTTTTGTGCTTGTATCCATGTAGACGTGGAAAACTCGAGATGAAGTTGTTCAATGGGCTGAGGAACATGGTTTGAAAATCAATTGCGTCCTAGTTAAAGGTAGACAAAGCCGAAAGGAGTGGGTTGAGATGGTTTGTGAGAGAGGCGGGAAGAAAGTAAGCAAGAAGAAAAAGGGTGAGGTGTATATTGGGAAGACCGGGAAAAAGTATAAGACTAAAACAAGGAAGATAAATTGTCCTTGCAAGATCTTCTTCAATTGGAACTCAAATGAAAATATTTTCACCATGAATAAAGATATGGATTGCCGTCATAACCACCCACGTCCAAAGGATCTTCATGGACATTATAGAGTCGGAAGACTCAAAGCTCATGAATATGCGGAGTTAGATAAAATGACACGAGCACGTATGGCACCCTCTAAAATCCTTAGCAAATTGAAGGCGGATGACAAGAATAACAAGAGTACGTTGCAAAAAATCTATAACGCGAGAAGTACTTTGAGAAGGAAGGATTTGCAAGGTAGGTTGGTGATGCAACAATTATTGTGGTTGGCGCAAAAGAAGAACTATGCTTGCCAAAAGAAATTGGATGATTTTGGCCATGTGACGCACCTTTTTATTGCCCATCCGGAATGCGTAAAGTTGGCGTTATGCTTCCCACAAGTTCTCATATTGGATTGCACTTACAAAACCAATAAGTATGAGATACCCTTGATGAACTTTATTGGGCATACGTCAACCAAGTCACCTTTCACCATTGCTTTTGTTTTTTAAAAAATGAGTTAAAAAAAAGCCATGTTTGGGCAATGGAACAAGTGAAGTTAATCTACCGGGAGGATGTTCTTCCAAAGGTCATGGTAACCGACCAAGAGGAGGCATTGATGTTTGCTATAAGGAAGGTATTTCCGAACGCGAAAAACTTTCTTTGTACCTTTCATATATGGAATAATGTTAGGAAAAAATGCCAACCGATAATTCAACCGCTTAAGTTGAAAGAGCTAGAGAAGATTGCTAAATTACCGGATGGAGAACGAGAAGTGAAGAAGAAAGAATTCAAGAAAGCATATGAGGCTAATGAAAGGATGTGGGCATGTTTCTACAATGATTGGGATGCTTTGCAATGGTCAATCACCGAAGAAGTGTATGAAGAAAATGTTGCAAAACTCATTGCGAATTGGGGCGTCAAATACCCGGAAATCATTATATATTTACGCAAGCAATTCTTGGATACCAACAAACATCGATTTGTTAGTTCATTTAAAAACCACCACAAGCACTTCGACAACCAAGCTACAAGTATGGTAGAGTCGGCTCACTATCGTTTGAAGAAGAATCTATTTGGGTGCGTGGACACATTCGCCACGGTGTTTGACGCAATGGAAGACTATTTCATGAGTGATGTTCTATGATTTTAACCGTTTTTCTCCGACTTGGTTCGGCTAGAGAAGAGGAGGGGAATCGAAGATGTTCTTCGGTATTTCTTATGCTTTGACCCCAAAGAGGATTTTTTGCTTTTATATCACCTTAAGGGCAGTTTAGTAATTTATGGGTTTTTCTAATTTTCTAATACCTTCCAAATAGTTCGGCTCTTAACGAAATTGGCAATTTATGCCGAACTTATTACTTAGAGAATTATCGAGTGCCAGCAGATTAGTTCGGCTGATACGCAATACACATTTTTAAGTCGAACATATTACTTAGAGTATTATGGAATGTCACCAAATTAGTTGGGCTGATACGCTTTACACACTTATAAGCCGACCTTTTTACTTGGAGTATTATGGAATGTCAGCAAGTTAGTTCGGCTAATAAGCATTACGTATTTATAAGCCGAACCTGATACTGTAACTTAGATATTACCATTGTACTCAAAGCATAACATTTCGGCTTAGATAATTAAAATCGTAATAGCCGAACCTTGTTAAAATTAGGTTCTGCATAATTGCATAAACCTAAAAGCTAATTTTAAGCCGAGTTTAGTCATGAAAATTGAACTATAGTGTGTAAACTTACCTGAAGCATGGTGAAATAACCTCCAATATTTGTACTTGTTAACCTAGAGGCAGTTCCAAGTTACTCGAATAGGAAAGAAAGGGCCGCGGTTCCCCAAGAGTACTTGTGGAAGCTTTTCAAATCCCTTAACAATTGAAGATATTGAGCATTCACCTTGTTCCCACTGTTATCGGGAAATATAACATTCCTAAAGTATACAACAAATACGTGGTAGCAGTGCGCCTAGCTGTGACCTTGTCCATAACCAACTCTCCCTTTGAAATTTTCTCATTTGTGTCTCCAAAATACTTTTTCAAAGCGGTGAACTTGATTTTCTTCAACTTCTTTGTGCTAGAATCCACAAACTTCACCTCTTTAGCAGCGCAGGCAAACTCCAATTCTGTCCTGTCTTTTGGCCAACCTAGAGTTTCCTCCGCCAACTTATACAACTCATCCCAAGTCATTTCATAAACCTCAGATTTCACACTTTTCCCCTTCATTCTAAGACCACTAATCTTCTGTGCATCATCAGGAGTAATTGACATCTCGCCAAAGGGGAGATGAAATGTGTAAGTCTCCGGACAAAATCTCTCACAAAAGGCTGAGTTTGTAACTGCATCAAATTCCTCTTGTGCATAGAAAATAGCAGGCCATAAACCAGAGCCTTGTACTAAAGCCACCACCTCGGGAGCCTCTTTGAAAATATCCCAATATGCGGCACTCTGGTGTGTAAGTACGCGGACTGCATCCCTGTGACCCGAAGTCTCATAAATTCTCTTCGCCCATGACTCCTTGTAGCCAATCAACACTCTTCCACCATCTTCCGAAAGACCATGGGGCAAACCATTCTCGCGAGCACGTATCACATTATCATCACTAGGAATGTGCTTACCTGTCTCCCTTGATGTAACAACTTTCTGCTTCCCTTTCTCTTGTTTTTGTTGTGTTTCTTATTGTAGATCTTCTTGTGGTTATTCCTCTTCATCATCATCATCCTTATCTTCATCACTGTCATCATCTTGTTGTACAGGCAAAGAGCAAGTCGTGTCAGTTCCCCTTTTCCCTGCATGCAAGTTCTTAGTACCACCACCTCGAGGTTTGGGAGTTTTTGAATTAGAAGGAGTCACTTCCATTGTTCTCCTTTTAAGCTTCTCTTTGAATTTTCCCAGATGGGTGCTAAAACAAATGATACACCTTAATTAATTTTTCAAAAAAAAAATTATGATTCTACTAAACAATGTGATAAGTCACCTATAAATGGACAAGTTTATAGGAAGCTATTAGCCATATACAGAGTAAAGTTCGGCACATTCGGTATTTATCAAAATGAGCCGAACAATGTAAGATGGATTACTAAATAAACGTATTCAAGTTCGGCTGATTATCATAAAAATTAATTATAAGCCGAACATGGTTAAGATAAGTTTGAGTATGTAGGTTCGGCTGATTCGATATTCAAAACGCAACAAATTTTTCAGCCGAACTGTTCTTCGTCTGTAGAAAAAAAAAAAAAGTTCGGTTGATAAATGTCAGCCGAACACTACTTTGTAACTACCTAAAACGCGAGGAATCATCGATTACATTTCATGAAATCAATGAAATACGAAAAAACAAGCAATGGGTTTGTGGGAAATACCTTTCTATGTGCAATTTTATGGAATTAGGGTCTATTTCTCGCTCTTCAACACCAATTAATCCACTATCCTCTTCATCTCCATCTTTTCCGAAAACCCTAGATTGAGATGCTACAGAAGCAACACCAGGATTCGGCGTCCTACCTCTAGCACGTCGCTTATAACGAGGTGCCATATATGGGTTTAATCGAGAACTGAATCGAAAAATCAGATTTTGAGAATAAGAGAGGGGGGGGGGGGGGTTCGGTTTCTGTTTTTTTGAGAAGAAGAGGAAAAGAAAAAGGAGTTTTTGGTTTTTAAAAGTTTAAGTTTTTTTTTTTTTTTTAAAGTAAAAAAAAAATGGTTTTTTTTTAAAAAAAAAGTAACAAAATTTAGGGGTGACTCCAAAAGAATTAGGGGCGACACAAAAAGACAAAATAGGTTGAAAATACTTATTTGTCCCTTAATAATCGGTAGTTTATTTTTTTTTTATCTACCGATTGCAAAATCTCATTTTTGGGGCAACTCTATATTCGGTAGTTATATGAACTATTTTGACTACCGATTATAGGCTCAACCAAATTAGAAAAATAGAGGATTTTTGCAAAATCTCATTTTGGGGCAACTCTATATTCGGTAGTTATATGAACTATCTTGACTACTGATTATGCTAGGATTTCGGTAAAGAGGTCCATTGTATAATCGAAAGTCAGGATACCTTCATTGACTACCGATTATAGGCTCAACCAAAATTCAAAAAATAGAGAATTTTTGCAAAACCTCATTTTGGGGCTACTCTATATTCGGGAGTTAAATAACCTAAACTCCCTACCGATTATGGTAGTATTTTTGCCAAAGGTCTACTTTAATCGGGAGTCAAGATAACTCTATTTACTACCGATTATAAGATAATCAAAATTCAAAAGATGGAGAATTTTTGAAAAATCTCATTTTGAGGCTACTCTATATTCGGGAGTTAAATAACCTAAATTCACTACCGATTATGGTAGCATTTTAGCCAAAGGTCTACTTTAATCGGGAGTCAAGATAACTTTATTTACTACCGATTATAAGATAATCAAAATTCAAAAGATAGAGGATTTTATTTTGGGGATACTTTATATTCGGAAGTTATATAAACTAAATTTACTCCCGATTATGGATTAACTTCCCGATTGTAAAGTTATCTACCGATTGTAAAGGGTAGTTTGGCCATTAAAAAAACGGGAGATAAGGGATGGCTACATTTTACGTTTGGGTGATCTTTTTTGTCGCCCCTAAAAATGCTAGGCAAATGAGGGTTCTTTTTATTGACAAGAAAACAGTTGGCCAACCGGTCTGATGTTGGGCTTTTTTATTGACAAAAAATCTAAAATTAAGAGGCCCCAACCAGGTTTGAACCGGTGACCTCTTGATTTGAGGTCAAATGCTCTACCACTGAGCTATGGACCCAATTGTTTGCTTTTGCGTAAAAATGAATTTTAACACAACTAGATGTACCTCCTATCTGAAAAGTAGGCATCATGCTCGGCAACCGAGAGGGGCAGATCAAGGGAACCCGATGTGTCAAGTGCAGATCCCTTAGGAGCGAAGGTTGCGCTGTTATGGGCTAAGCAGTTGAAAGTTAAACTAAAGAGTCATTTTCAGTCAGAAACGGGAAACGAAATATCAATTCGAACAATTATTTTCTGGAGTAATTCAAGGATACTTTCAGTTTTGCAGATCACTTTATTGTACTCACTAAAGCCAGAGAGGCCCAGAGGATTTTCCAAACCGCAGGTGCCTGGCAAATGAATTTCTATTTGCTTAGATCGGTTAGATAACATGCTCCAACATGTTTTGGTATGTTGAACAGATCTAAAACGAAGCGCTGATTTCCGAACAGAAAAAGTAAGTGTAAAGTCGTTATGGTCTATGAGAAGCCCTCCTAACGGGTTGGAGAACTTCAACTCGTTAGATTTTAACTTAGTCTCCAGCAAAATTTATACTACTTCTTAAGAATCTACTTTTTCTAAAAGACATTTTCTTGGCTGTCAAATTCAAATTATGTATTGTTGAGATGACTTCTTCTCCAACAAATGATTCTAAGCTTTACGTGTATAGCGCATGTACAAATAATTAGAAATGCAGTATAGGTACACAAATTGTGTCCCATTTATTATCATACAATACCAAGTGGAACTGTCCATATCTCCCTTACGTGCGCATGCTCATGACTGATTGAACTTTTTGGCTTCTTAGGTAATGCGAACATGAGTAGTGCACAAAAAGGTTTGTGGGCTGCGCAACTTAAATAGAATATACGGACCCTACGCGGCTACACCTAAAGTTGCCCAAACTGTCCTCTTCCGTACTAGATTTGGCATTTCTCAGGAAAGCTCTTCTTAGCTTATGATGCTATACAAAAGTGGCTCTTCCATCTTAATTTTTAACCAAGCTATTATAAGAAAAAACAATTACGGCCACTCCGAGAACTTCCACACCTTAAGCGAGAATCATACAACTAAACCAAATAAACATTTGTGCAAGTTGTATTATTTTAACAATTTGCCAGCACACATTGTTCCGCCATGGTGTTAGCACTCCGAGATCAGAAGAACATGCATGTATTTAGAATAGGTAACCATGCCATGTACGCGGAGTTGATTCTCTGACAATTAGTGGGCAATTTTCAATCACATGATGAGCTTACATTTAGTGAATGATAGAAACAATGAATTGGCAATATTGATTAGTGATGTAGTATCAATATTTTTGATTAATGCCACTGATAAAGCCACCAAATTAAAATTGGTAAGATATTTCTTCTAAGATAATGTCAGTATCAGCTTTTACCCTTCCAGTACCCTTATATATTGTTTTCGCTTTGACTGCTTGATCAAAACTTCTTCAATTACTTTCAAATAACCGTGCCTGGAATAATATATAGCAATCACTCCTGCTGTACTGCATTAGTTTCTTTTTACAGTTGCCATGGCATTCGCATTAGTCGTTGTAGTTAAAAACAATGTAAAGAGAAAATAAACGAGGAATAGAGTATCCAAAAGCTTATTTAAACAGTATAGTGTGCTAGCAGCTTAGCCAAATGTGTCTAGCTAGGAGCCTCAAAAGCAAGTAACTGTGATCTAATTTTTATATTTTCCCTGAAGATTCAAGTTAATGTAACAGGGCTTTTGCGTGCTATGCATATTTTTCGACACCAAGTCCAACCGAGAGAAACCAAGTCTGAATTTTTATGAATGCAACAATATAGCGTAACAAAAGCAATCTCCTCTGTAGTCCACGGTACAACGAAAGCAATAATGTCTTTTTCTTGAAAATTTATTTTCAATAATTCCTAATGAAAAGCCTACACTGGCAATTTGTTTTGTTATCATTGCTGACTGCATCCATGGCCATAAATGGTTAACAAACCCTAAAACTTTTTGATTCTTCAGTTCTAATTTCTAAAAAGTCGACAGCTACAATTTGTTTGATGTCAACCTGATATCTTCCTGGACCCATTAAGATTCACATGCTAGTTGTATCTAGATTCACATGCTAGTTGTATCTAATATGCATGTACTACTCGAAGTTGCACATTTGTTAGGGTCTTAGAGTGATTTCAGTGTAGAAGATGAATAATGAAATTCACATTCTATGTGATCTGCAGTAGTGAAAAGCCATTATACAGTGCCAACTCCGCAAAAGCAAACACCTATACTTAAAAGGATTTCAGAGAGTTTGTGTGTGCTTCTTTTGTAACCCCGGACTTGGATGTCTGGACTAGGCGAATAAAGTTAGTTCAAGTTGGCAGCCGGCAGGCCTTTTCTTAAAGCTAATTGATAGATGAAGTAGTGTATTCTTCTATTCTCTTTTTTCATTACTGGAAAGGTTATAAAGAACATGAAAGAGCACGAGTTACGGTTCTTGATCAAATTCAAAACCACAACCTATTCCATTTTTAATTTTCTGGATTATGAATTCTTCATTCTGTGCTCTATGAACTAAAAAGCCTTCAGGCAATCTATAACTTGAAATTATTTATAACATAGTTCCAGATTTACATCTGGTACTTCATTTTTTCCATACGTAAAAGTTAAAGAAGCGGCCTGCTTGAAATTAACCTTGCTCTCTCCACATGGAATTTTCTTTTGTTGCTCAACCCACACTGCAAAAACAATGCCGCATGCACCAAAGCACTTTTGAACAAACCGGCAAGCTCAACTGTCAATGCAATGCCATCTCTCTTTTTCATGATATTTGCAAACCTTCGATGTTAAAAAAACTGTGCATTTTCTGCTTGTGTTGGCCACAGTGCAAACAGATCTGTACGGACCTTATCATGAAGGAAGCTACCTAGTCTGGCACTAATCAGGCTAGCTTACACAGAAGGGGAGACATATGACAGAGATAATTCCTTTTGCTTTAGATAGTCAGACTTATACAGTTTTAGGTTTTTCTCAGACCTTATGTGGTTTTTAAACATTTCTCCCATATCTCAACTCTCTAAAGAAAATCAATGAAACAGTTGTCTCTTCCATCTTAACCCTAAACCATGGAATATACTGCTTTTCTTCGGGTTTCAAAAAATATACATTTACCTTTCATTAAACCCTAGAATTAAAGGTTAGTTTTAAAGACACTTGATCTAAACAGACTAAAGAAACTTTCGTTAAACCCTAGAATTAAAGGTCAGTTTAAAAGAAACCTGATCTAAGCAGACTAAAGAAACGAACTAGCAAAAAAAAATTGTTAGAAATTTGGATGACAAAAAAAGAGTTATGGACTCTATGAACCCTAATTAACAATATGTCTCATAAATGATTCTTCTGTTAGCAATATACTTCAATAACTCAAAACACCCATCACTTGGTGGAAGGATCAGACAACCAGAACAACAAACAATCAAATAAGAACACACAAGAAAACTAACAGTTAAAGCAAAGTTAGAATCTGCAGCAACTGGCTAAAACGTAACAAATAAATCTGATTTTACAATAAGTTTTCCGAACGAAAACATGTACTTGTGGAGGGAGGTGTATATATGTGCGTGATAATTAGGTTGTTGTTTTCTTGATTAGGGTTTCGGATAGATTTTGTGCGGCCAACAGCGGGTGAAACTGCACGCATGATCTGATCTTCTCTTCTTGTAGAGTAGTTTAGATCATGCTGGCAGCTTCAACTGCTAGTGTTGCACTACCACCACCACTATATAGTATGTATCTAGCTAATCCAGAAAACTTAGCTAGGGTTTGGAATTCTCCATGAAAATGAAAACCTTCTAAAACCAGCTTCTTTCTAGCTAGTTTGAATTGAGAAAAAGTGAAGTGATGAGGCATATATTTATATAGAGGGGATGATGTTAAGGGAGTATATAGTAATTCTGGTTATTATTTTAAGGAGTAGTAAACAATAAAAAGAAAGTAATGGTCCCCTGAAAACAAGTCTTCATCAACTGATCATTTCTCTCAAAAATGAAAACAAATTCATAATTCTTAATATTGTCATACTACCCACTACCTCAATGAAAACAGACTAGGTTAAGTTTTTCCAGAAATTATTTACAGGAACTTTTAATGTTGTGGGGGACCTTTATTTACCATGATCATCTCTCTCTTCCAGGGGACCATTTTCAACTTGCATATAGTTTCCTAATTAGCTCTTTTCAAGGTTACAATCAAAAGAAGAAATATAAAAGAAAACATCCGAAGCTTAATTATTTGACGTAACAATCTCCATGTACTGTATTATTGGTTGTAAAGTAGGATTGAATGCATGGTGGTATATTTTACTTTAGTTAATTTGGTACTATAAACCTAAAAAATAAATAAAATTGAAGAGAAAAAAAATGAGAGATGAAATCATAAACATAGTAAGCGAATCGGATACATGTAATTGATATGCGGAAACAAGTGCAATATACGGAAATAAGTGGTACACTCCAGTCACTCCACGGTTAGTATAAATTTGGGTCGTGATTTTCCAACTATAGATGTGGGTAGATGTGTAAAGTATGTCGTCCCAGACTTACACGCAGCATAAAACTTACGAATGATAATAAAACATTGACTATTCTACTTAGACCTAAATTTATTTCTCGAGATCAGTGGTTCTGGACAGACCGTCCATTTGAACCACTGGAAAATCGCATACACACCGAAATTAGATGGATCCCGTCCCTCTAAAAAAAACAGGGGCCCCTTTTGGTGTTTGAATCAGTGAGGTTTTTTCTTAGTTTAAAAGGGTTGTTCAAGTAGAGTTTTTGTCTCGATATACTTTCTTATCAAGTTTTGTTATAGCATCCACAGCTGATTGGACCATCAGATAAAGGAGCGTATGGCTCGACCATTTGTAATGTGTTGCATTATGTGCTTGTGTTGTGCGACATTATATATTCCACAACCATCAACTAATATGAGATGGAATGTGTATAATTATCTCGATTTTTTATTAAATTACTCATTTTATGAATATTTTAAAAATATTTTATTTAGAAAACATAAAGTGCCATTAGCACAGTATTGTTATTCATATATATTGAGTCCTTAAACAATAATTTTGTGTTAAGCTATGGAAAAATTGCAAAACAGTCATACTATTAAGGCCCGATTTACAAAACAGTCATATTGTTACAAACTATTAACAAAATGGTCATACTTCCGTTAAATAGGGAGTTAAGTGATAACTCACAGTTAAATATGTTAATGAAATTACTTATGTACCCTTCTTATTATTCTTCCATACATAATTTCAAATTTTGCCTTCATTATAGTTTTTTTGACGGTGGTGCTATTTGTAGGTGGTGGTGCCGCCGCTTACATATCGTTAGAACGCATTCAGGATCGTTACACCGCATTCACCCAAAGGGTTCATCGCTTCCCCTATGGAGTTTAGCAAAGATTCTTAAGCTTCCACCACCACCACCAACGTTTGAGCACCACCACATCAACCAATTAGTTCAATGTGGAGGGTATCTTGAGGGAGGGTATTGGGAAAAGTTAACACCATTTTATTCAAAAGTGTCAAATCGGATGGAAGTGTGACCATTTAGTAAACGAAATACAAATGTATGATCATTTTGTGATCGAATTACAAAAAGTATGACCATTCCGTAATTGGCCCTTAAGCTATTAACTAAAGAAACACATCACTTCAAATCACAGTTTTAATCTCTGGCACAATACAGCACGACATACAACACACTTTTTAGTGTGCTGGGTTAATTTTACCTGTGCGTTTTACACCTTTATATCTAAATATCAGAACACGGAAATTTGTGCTTGTTAAACAATATATGGTGCAATTCGTTTAGTTCAATCATATGCAATAATCTCCTAAGGAGTTGAGGCTTTAATTTCACATTATTCGTAATTGGCGCCTTCGTAATTATATGTTTTATATATAGATGGAATCCGGGGAGATGGAATTTTTCAGCTATGTAATCGACATGCATAAAGGTTCTTTTAAGAAATTGACCTGCATAATCAAGGTATTCTTAGATTATATGCATGAAATTAAGCTTTTGAGATTTGATTTGCTGGTAGTCATCAAAGTGGAGGGAATAATCTCCTCATAATTGTAAGTTTTTTACTATATTTTGTTTCGCAAATAAAGCCTAACTTGGAATACTAGCTTATTATCTAGCCTAACTTTAACATTCCATTCTCACTAATGATTCTTATTATATGACCCCTTTGTTTCAGACACGGCACATAGGGTATCAAATAAACAGCTAGGGAGGCTCAACCTATGCATAGTTTGGCAAGAAGAAGGAGAAGAAGACCGAACCCACAACAAAAAGATATTCGAAACAAGAAGAAAATCCGAACGACCCTTCACATATGGATGTAACGAAAGGAGGGGGATACGGGGTTAAACTCCAGTGATAACATTCCCCAAAAAGGATGCTCTAGATGGTTTTGTTTAACAAGGGTGAAATGGGCGATGATATGAATCCAAAACTCGTCAACACCAAAGTGCATGGGATTTTTCTTTCTTTGCGTAACGAGCTTGTAGGCAGCAGAGCAGATTTTTAAAAGAAGTTTCTAAAAAGAAAAATTAGGAGGGAGGGGCAAGTAGTGGAAAAATGAAAATCTTTAACATGTAAGGTTCACATTGCTTTATTGCTCGACATTGTTACAACTTACAACCTTCACATTTCTATAGATTTTGGAGTGGGAAATGGCATGAAAGTCAGTTAAGAAAAAAAGATTCAAATTGATCGAAGAGGAAATGCCCGTTACAAGTTAAACAAACTAGACATACATTTGTGTTTGCGCGCGAATGATCTTAAGTCTCATGGAAACTGGCATCTAATATGTCCGCAACCGCAACAGTAGGAAGATATCTCGAGATAGTTTTGTTTAGTTAAGTTTATTCTAGCTGGCAGTGGGGGCAAAAATTAAACAAATATAAGTTTTACCTTAAAGGTAGTGAAAATGTAACATGCGAGAGAAGTTGGTCACAATGACTGAATGACACTCTTCATGAAAAATAGATCGGAAGGAGGAGTACTAGTTTCAGTTAGAGAGAGAGGGAGAGAGAGATTTGGCATCTCATTTGGCAGTGCTAGTGATCTGGTTTTAGGTGCTAGCTAGCTAGGGCGTGGTGGTGTTTCGTAGTAGAGTGGTCCAACAACTATATATTTTAAATAGAGAGAGAGTTGAGACTGAGGAGAGTAAGAGTCAGAGAACAATGGGGACCATTGATCTCTCTGTCCCACTCCCTTCCTCCTCCTCCTCCTCGCTGGCTTCCTTGTTCTTGCCTTGGATGCATTAATTCCTTGTACAATATTATCCAAGAGCAATAGAATGTGAATGCTCCTCCATCCCACTCCTGCGCATGGTGACCCAACTAGTGATTTATCTTAAATCACATCATTCATCCTACTGTTAGCATCTTGATCGAGGATTAGGTTTCGAAGTTTCTGGATATACCCACGTCATGAATATGAGCAAGTCCCATGGAAGTGGCATGAAACCTTAGACCTCGTATACTCATACTTTGCACATTTGAAATAATTTTCTAATGACTCTTTTATGCTCTTTTATGGGCAAGGGATTCCTCGTTAACATATGAAAGCTATTATTGGGGATTCAAATTCCAATAGAGGGGCTTCATTTGGATTTCTAGTGACCAAAAAATTGGTTATGGGGTATTCTTGATTCAATACCAAATATCTAAAATATCCTTCAACTAAAATAAAACCTAAAAACTAAAATCAAAACCTAATTCTAATTCAAAAATCTGCTCCTCTTCTTCTTCTAAACTTACTCTCCTTCATTAAATAGTAAATTCTCATCTTTTTTTTCAAATTAAATTATTCATCATCTTCGATTAATCACCGATTCAAAAAAATTAAAATCGTCAATTGAAATTTCTATAACCATACCCAACTAACTAGACATTAGAATCATGGAATATTATGACTAAATTGGTTGAAATCAGGGGGAAAATTAGGGTTGCGGATTCACTTACGGTTAGGTATTATTAATTTCCTAACCGTAAACTTGTTCTCTGGGGCAATTACGGTTAAGAATCTAAGAACTCATAACCGTAAGTAAAAAAATAAAAAAATAAAAATCTAATTACGCTGGGTTTACGATTGGGTTCGACTCTCATAAAACCTAACCGTAAGATTTCTTCCATAAGCTTTTAATTGGATTTGCGGTTGGGTTTGAGTTTAAATAAACCAACCGTAATGTTACTACGGTAGAGTTTTCTTTAAGTTTTCTAGACAATCTGTTTAGATTTTTTTAGGAATTTTAGGAAAAATAAGTTAATGCTGAGATATTTTAGCCTTGTGGAGATAAAAAGGGAAACGAATTAGTCTCATACTCTCATTGGAAACTCACGAACAAAGAGATACGGTGAGATATTTTAGGAAGAATAACCACATAGAGATTTACTAAAATCTGATTTTCCCTAAATAAACCAAACATGCTTATTATGTATTCTACACATTTTAGATTACCAAACTAAAAGTGATTTTAGTTACCAAACCAAATACGTTTTAATTACCAGACAATACTAAAATCGGTATTTTATTTTCCGGTTGATAATTAACAATCTAATCCAACCGTAAGCAAATCTACGGTTGGGTTGTTTTTTCAACCAGACGTAACTGGGTTTTTTAGTTTGGTTTTACCCAATTTTTCCTCAGTTACGGTTAGGAGTTTATTGTTATCTAACCGTAAATTTATCTTTACGGTTGGTTGTAAAAGGAAGAATCCAACCGTAAGACAGTCTAAAAGCTAAAAAATCCAATCTAGAGTTTTTTTTCTCATCTAAAAATCTTGTTTTCATATCTCTCTTTTTTTCCTTCATCCCTACAACAATTGATAACAGTAACTCTAATTTTTTTTATCTCTAACTATAATCGAAATCACTAATCCAATCTAATTAAATAATCAACCCTAGTTAGACGAGGGTTGTTTAGTCATTATAAGAATATTCTAGATAAGGGGTTTTTGAAATTAATAACGGGTGACCCATTTTTATTCTATTAGTGAAGCCCCGATAATAACTTTCTAACATATATATATATATATATATATATATATATATACTCCACTTGGGGACACAATCTCATGTCTGTAAAAGGTGCCAAAGGCCCCGAGGGGAAAGGAGGCGTGGGGTTCAACCTAGGGTTCTCTATAGACTAGCCCCTACAAACTCTCTGTCTGTCTTGCTTTCCAGAAAAGGTTGGTTATCTTTCTGTTTTGCTTACCAAGAAAGGTTATCCTTCTGCTGGTTGTCATATTGTGTTGGGGAAGTTAAAAACTTCCATCTCAGAACAGCTTTATCTTCCGAGTGAGAATAAAGTTATAGTCACTCGACCATATGGAGACGATGTTTTCTCTAGTTCATTTATGTTTGTGCTTCTCGCACATGATGCAAACTTGCAAACAATATTCAGACTGTACATATAGAATTTTTAAGACGCTTTCCTACAATTTGCATCAAATAAAATAAAAATTACAGCAACTTATTACAGGAAAATTTCCTCGGTATCAGATAATTAACCTGGTAGGTAAAAGTAGCACATTTAAGACTCCCCTAACTCTTCCCAGATAAAAATTACTCGGTATAAAAGCTTTTATAGTTTACAATTACATGACTATTGTTCTTACAAAGACGGTGGAAACTAACCTAACTTGTGACTAACACGGGGAGCAATAATTATATATTGCTGACACCCTAAAATTAAAAGCTACAAAATTTTGAGGGAATAAATTAAAGGGAAGGGGGGGACAAGACAGTTGGTAATGTTGAATAGGATTTACATCTGTGCAAACTGTCATCTCAGGTCAAGCAGAGGGTGGTGCAAGATTTGCAAAGTTCTGTGGCTGGGGATGAATCGAACCTAGAGCAGCTGATGGTGTGTGTAGTTCAGTTGAGATGCTGGATCTGGGTTTTTAGTGCTGGTGCCAGAGGTGGTGGGTTCCAGACGAGGGTGACGTCAAAAGTTACGAGGTTCTTGAATGGGGAGCAGGTTTGTTGTGATTCTGGATACTGTCATCGCTTTTTTTCTTTTTACTTCTCAGATCTGACAAAAGACGCTGTTTGAGCTTGCAACATTTTGTAGATGCAACTAGCTGTTGGACGCTCTTTAGGATTTCGCCGCGTACACTGATGAAATAAGTTGACGAGGAATTTCAAAGAGTCTACTTCAGCTTTTATTCCTCCTTCAGCCTTTATTTCCAATGATGATCTATCCATCTCAAGCTCATCCGATGATGACAAACCCTCCAATTCATCTGTAAGCTGTGGCCGACAACCCATCTGCATCAATCAAACACAGCCATTAATTACCTAAGATTTCACAAATTCAAGTTAAGAGTTACAACACGTTTGAAATTTGATATTATTAATTTCAGGTTTCTTGATTAGTATCCTTATTTCTATATCTTGGCAACGGCCAAGGTCAAGGACTCACTTCTTTAGGGCATCATTGGTGTCTCATATCTAGTATTGTTAATTTCAATTTCTTCGATTAACATCTTGTTTTTGTATTCCCCTTGAATTTCTCAACCATTTATTTCAATTCTCTACAAGATACAGAATTAAGACTTTACAGTGCTCACTTCTCTCCATTAACAGACGCTTTACCCATATCAACACAAGGGAAAGGGAAAAAGAAAAGAAAACCGAGGAACAACAAAATTTGACACACACCTGAAGTAGATCATGGATTCTGGACTCTGACAAACCTGCATATGGAATGTTCAGGGTAAGCAATTCCAAGAGCAGGCACCCATATGACCATATATCAACTTCCTGCAAAACAAAGAACATGAACCCAGAAAAAAATGAGAAGATTCCCATGGAGAAAGCCTATTCGAGAATGATGACCAACATTATTTTTGATCCAAAGATGAAACTTTACAGCATAATAAGACACTCACCAGCCCGTACATATTCCTTATGTGCATTGCTTGTAGCACCTCCGGAGCCATCCAACGAGGTGTCCCAACACAAATATTAGGTGGAGGTATTCCCACATGCGCGATGCAACATGTGTGTAAAGAAGACCGTAGAGGAACTGCTCTATCAAAGTCACAAAGTTTGATAAGGGGCACCCTTCCATCAGCTGTTGATCTATCCACGTCAATCAAAATGTTTTCACTTTTAATGTCCCGATGAATGATGTGCTTCGCGTGCAACTCAGCCAATGCACAAGCAACATCCGTAGCAATAGATAGGGTCCAACCCACCGCAACACGGCTTTCACCATTTTTTGAAAGCTTCTCTAAGTAACTCTGAAATGCATAGGAATAAGAGATTGAGTGCAAATGCGCAGACAAAAATATGTAGAAACCCATAAAAAGGTAATGTTAAGCATAATTACCTTCAGAGAACCCCCTTCAAAGTATTCCATCACAATTGCAGATTTCAATATACGCTGCTTTTCATTTCCATCTCCTGACTGAACCCACTCAGACCAGATCTGATGCCCATAAATGTCTATGATACATGGGTGTTTCTTCAAAGCACATAACATTCTTACTTCACCTAAACAAGTATATTCAAAGTTTCTTATTTCCTCAACTGTGGCACCACATGTATCTAAAGTCCGTACCTGTAACAACCCAATAGCTCAGTCAGCACACGTCTGACTAACTCGACACTGTGAAGCACACTAGTGACAGTGATGAAGAGTTACGAATAACACAATCGTAACAGAACAGATTAAATCAAGCAATTATCTAAATTGACCACATGCAGTAGAATGAGTGTAAAGATGTTAAAAGTAATAATGGGTGACGGTTCGAAATTACAAACAGAGAAACAAATCACACCTTTGCCACAGCTTGAACAGATCCTAATTTGCAGCGAACAAGAGAACTTAATGCCACTTGTTTGACTTCATCGGAGAATGATATGGAAGGGAAGGAGTAATCTGAGCTTGTGATATCTTCACTTGACTGAGAAAAATCAATCCTACGCATGGGAATATACCTAAAACAACAAGCTAATAAGTCAGACGAACCTCGGAGTACCAGAAGAATGCCATCATAAAATGTACCCTACTCCTTGCGAAAACATATGCAAGACAATGATACCATATTCGGCAAACAGATGTGAATCATATACAATGGAGTACAAAAGTAAGTTGACCCAACCAAAAATAACTTTTTCCAACAGCCATTTAAATATTTTCCTTTTTTGTTTTGTAACCGCCCATGTGTCATCTTGTAAGGGAATGCTTAATACAAAATTTAAATGCCTAAGCACCATCACAGTACAACATAATTTGCTATGGACATAACTATCACAGGAATCATGTATACACCACAAGACCAACCACATAAGGATAATATAAAATTAGTCAAACATCAACCACTAGTCTAAGTCTAAGATAGATAACATAAAAAACTCAAGAAAAATGCATACAGTAGTACAGACAATTGTTGGAAGTAAACGACGTCCAAACCAGCAATCAGAAACAGAAAAAATATCTCATCTCCAGAACTGAAGCTTGAATGGGATTATATAATCGAAATTAGTAAAGAGATCAGTGGGAAAAAAAATACCGACCTACAAAAGAATTCTGGATCAGTTTCTACTCTTATATCAATTGGACAACATGCATCCACGACCATCCGCACCCACGAGTCATCCCTCCTGACAAGAACGGTGTTCCAGGCATGTGGCATGAAGTCGAGATATCCCCGCACGAGCTCGCAAGGAATGGGTGGATCCACTCGATCACATAAATACTGAAAGTGTATGAATATCAGTCAGCATCTTAGTCAAAATTGCAAAAAGGGTAAGGAGAGATGTAGGGAATGAGTGGTACCCATTAGTTGAGACTTGGTAGAGTCTAAAAATAACTTAAATCAAACATAACTGCAAGATTTACCTTCATCAGCACTGCTCTGTGTCTACATACACCCCAGCGCAAAGCCCCAATCGGGACGACACTTGAATTGCGTGCTTGCTTGATAGTTTGTAAAGATTTCTCACAAAGATCAGTGAAGTTAAAAGCTTCCGCAGCAGATGCACTCTGTTTAGAAGAGGTTTCAGCATTCTCACTATTTCCAGTTGGGCAAGTGCAAACAAACGGCTTTTGGTTATAATTAACACCAGAAGCAGATCTTCGTGTCATTCTTATAAGATTACTTCTATCAATGCCTCCAAACCAATCTGAAACCAATAAAGCAAGAAGTGATGCTCTCTGCAAGTTATCAACAGCACCATTTGGCTGCTTCGATGGAGACAGCAAAGCATTGGCAGACTTCACAATCACATCCAACTCCTCGTCCCTGTTTCTGGAAGTCACGACCAATTCAGCAAATTAATGCAATGAAAGTCATAATTCATAGCATAAACAATAGATCAAAACTTCCAACAATAAATGAGCAACATATGAAAACTAACCTATCAAGAAGAATTACTTCACGTGAGCTGAGACAAACATGATGCTCATAATTTTGTAATGACCTAAAAGGACGATCACGTCCTGCATCATAGAATCCATCAGGTAGACGATCTTTTATGCTACAATATGACTCGGTGCTGTATTTCATTGATAAGTTCAAGCATTCATCGAAAGGCCTACGTGATTTGCTCGGTTTGGGATTATCAGGAAACCCGTCAGAATGCCTTTTTGAAATTGAACTATTTTTAGAAACCTCTGAAGCTGAATCTTCATCCTCCCTACCTGTCTTACTAAAGTTACTAGCAAACACTTCTTTAGGCTCACCGCTATGGTCACAATCACACTCTTTATTACTACCAATAGAGTCGACAATGATGTTATCATCCTCTTCACCTGTCTTATTAAAGTTAATAGCAGACACTTCTTCAGGATCACCATTATGGTCACATTCACACTCTTTATTATTAATAGAGTCGACAATGATATTATCATCCTCATCTTGAATAACCAAAGGCCGGTGATCACCAGTATCATCAAGACCTTTTACCAAGTCAGGTGCACTATCTATGATGGAACTTGACTCGCTTAAAGACTCAGATGCTCCAACAGGTAGCTTGCGTTTCTCACATTTGGAATCAAAATGATCATCCTCGCCAGCAAGTACCCGTCCAGTAGTTCCAGCGATATATTTCACACTGCCAGACTCACTCTCCACAATAGAACTTGATTCGGACATGGACTCCGATGCAACAGCAGGTAGCTTACAATCTTTGCATTTCACATCCACTTTCATCTGCTGGTGATCGTCATTTCTCCACTTTCTAATGCTGTTCAGACGGTCTTGACGAGCTCTTTGTTGCAGATCATCACGCCGTTTCCACCCTTTTCCCCTTCTCCTTGCTGCAGAAGATCTATTCTTTGATAAGGCCTCAGACGACAAACTAGATACACAATGGGAACCTGACATCAAATTCGCTTATCAGAAATCAGTATAGATTATGCGATCGAAAATTAAATCAAAATAAAAAGTTCAGTGTCTCTCACCATTATACAAATGCCTTCCCTCAACCTCCCGAGTCGGAACCTCGTCATCGACTTCAATCAAATCGCTAATGAATTCATCGTTACTCATGTCTTTGCCATTTCCTTCCAAATTGCAGCATATCCATGAAGGGATTTGACAACAATTGAGAAGCTTATTGTACTTAACAACAGTAAAGAATCAAGGCAACAAAAGAACACGTCAGATTCAGAATATTTGAACATGAAGGTGCAGAAGACGTATAGATAAACTAACAGATGAGCAATTATATATCTTTCACCAACAAGTTACACCAGAATCTAGGATGCAAAAGAAACCATCAAGTTTAGCTTCAAAATAATTAGAAAGTTAGGGATAAATATTAACGCACTTGAAACAATGAAAGCTAGGGAAGAAACTGGAAGAAAAAATCCCTACAAGCAACCACAAATTAACCTGACATTTTAAAAGGTTTAGAAAGTTAACAAATGCACTTCGTAATTTAGTTTATAAGTTTTAGTCAATACCTGGAGGCTCAATGTCCGGAGGTTTTGCATGGGGTAGAGATTTAAAGATCCCAATGATGTCAGCTTATTATTTGAGACGTCCAAAGTCTCCAACATCTGCAGACGGGAGATATCCGAAGGCAGTTCTTCCAGTTTGTTGTTTGCAATCTTCAATGTTTGCAGGGAAGTTAGAGAAGTAATCTCACTAGGCAAATGTTTTAGCTTATTGAACGAAAGATCTAGATCCTCCAGATTAGTAAGACAACCAATCTCCCCAGGAAGGTATCTGAAGAAAAAAACATATGCAGCAATTTAAACTTTGATAATACAAGTGTAAACCCATCAAAATACGATGATAGCTGCACACCTACTACACCTCCAAAGTACAAGTTAAAAGAAGGCATTACAAAATTGACTAGATTTTTTTATTTCTGATTAGGCATAAGGAATAGTTAATAATTAAATCGATAAATGATACTATAAAAGAATACTAGTGCTGAACTTTGTCTCCGTCAAATATGAAAAAGTAACCAACTTAAACATACAATGGCTGGCAAATGCATTGATTAAGGAATTTACGGATGAGTCACAACTGTGTTACACAGAACGACATGTTTATGAAAACAACTGTACACTCCAATTAAAACCAAATGTACCACTTGTTAGATGCCTCAGCAAACAACTATACATCCAGTACATGAAACAGCACTTACGTTGACTATATCATAATAACAAATTAGTGAACTCTAGAAACTAGACACCATAACTAAGTTTTTCGATTTCTTTATATACTGCAAAAGGCACCAGCAAGCTATTCCAGAGATGAGGTTAATGTCAACCGAAACTAATGCAAGGTGGTTGCTTTAAACCCTAAAGTTACAGTGAATCTTACGGATTATCTCTAATTGATCAAAACAGCCTACACTGTTTACTTTATTTCATTGCTCTATAATCCAATATTGTTGAAAGTGTGAGTTTTTTTACTGTTTGATTGTGAATTTCCATGAACTCTTAAGCCAGTATTTACTTCAGTTGAAATTGTGACATTCCAAAGAGTAAAGCCTAGTTCGCATAACTTGAAAACTCTAACTAAGAATAACACTTATTTTACATGAAAAGACCTTACAAGTTAACATTTTTATGACCTAATACCATCAAAACAACTTCAAAAATAACCAAAATCACCATAACAAACAAAATAGTACCTGATATTGAAATGACAAACTGTAAGCTTCGTCAAGCCCGTAAGATTTGCAATCTCACTCAATAACGGAAACGATGAAGGCCTGGCAGGCACTTTGCATAGCTCAAGTTCCTTCAAAGCTTTCAATTTCTGTAACTGCAAACCTGATAACTTAGGTGATGAAATCTTCACTTGTAAACATTCTAAACCAACTAATTCCCCAGTTTCTGAAGGAAATAAATTTATCTCATTCCCAAAAAATTTCAATGTCTTCAAACCTCCATAACCTCGAATTGACTTGGGAATTAAATTAAAAACATTCTTATACACAAATAAACCCTCAACAGAACTCTTCGAAGGTGAATCTAACAATGATATCTCCCATGTTTTATCCGTTACATCTTCTGCACTTTCAACATCTAAAGCAGCCCCCTTTGGTAGAACTTCTGATACGACCTCTGCGCATGACTGAGCAGGAACAATTTCTAAACCCTCTGATGCTTGCATTGGATAAAACTAGAGTTCTGGTTTCAGGAGAGATTAAGAGAATAAATTAATTTAGGGTTTAGTTGCAGAGGGGAAGAAGAAGAAGGGGGGAAAGCGTGTTGAAAGTTTTGTGTGAAACCCTAGATTGGGAACAACGAAGATACGTTGATCTAGTATATATACGGTAGATTTGAGTCATGATACAACTGACTAATCACAAAATAAGAAAGTTATTTTCAACGGTTACGATTATGGTCTTGTTTATAAAAGGAAATGTAATACGATAGAAGTAACGGGGAATGGTATGTCGACTTGATTTAAGAGTTAATCTAGACCGGTAATCTCAGATAGGATCCACCCTAAACGGATAGATATTTAGAACAAAATGATGCTTACGAATAAAGCGACTACAAAAAGTACCTGGACTAATGAGTATGAGAATGGCCAACTTTGACCAAACATTTACATGGTCCAAAATGAATTTTAATGTAGGAATTTGGCTTGGTTATTTTGCCACATGACTCTACTTTGTGTCCCAAAACAAGGTATAATAGGGGAAGAAAAGAGCAAACTAGATTTTAAAGTGTAATGTAGTGTCAATTTTGTTGATTTCTCTACTGAGATTATTGTGCATTGATGAAAATCTTTTGTAATAATTGATCAATTTACAGTACATGTGTTATTATGGCTATGGATTTTCAGTATTTTACCACGGCCTAAATGCAACGTGTCACTTTAAGGCGCATTCACTTAATATTCGTTTAATATCGCCTTCTTTTTTTTTGTACTTTTTCTAGGTTTTTCGTTACACTTCCATACTAGCAAGCGAAATATTTTTTCCATTTTTCCTTCTTATTTCTTTAGCAATTTGTTCGTAGATTATCAAACCTTCTTTGTAAACATCTTTATATCACACCGTACAAAGAAATAATTTAAGATTAATCGGAATTTATTTGACTTTTTATCAAATTTATACAATTAATACATTAACACTCTGATAGTAACTAGTTTGACTTTCTTCTTCATAAGCTACACATACTTTTTATGTCCAACCAGAAGTTGAAAGCTACCAGATTAATTTTCAAGTTTTATAATATGAGGTTTAGATGTGGCTGGGATCTGATCAGAGCCCAACAATAACAAATTCTTATCATATTTAAAACGACTAAGTACTTCTTACATATTTCTTGATATTTGATTATATGAACATAATTGCTTAAACATTATAAAAGAGTTTTAGAACCAACCGAGTGCAACATTCACCAACTTTGCCAATAACAACTCATCTTAAGATGCTGAAATCTAAGCTTAAACTCTGGAATAATGAAGTTGGCTATATTCAGAACAATACAAAAAACAAACTAGGAGATAAAAACAACTCAACACCCAAACTAGAGGATTTGGTAGATTTTATGATCTAAAAAAAAAACTACAAAGGAAAAAAGTAAGGATAATATAATAAACAGTGTGCGTATATACTTACAAAAATTAAATAAAAGAGATGAGAAAATAAATAAAGTCTTGGGTAACTCATAAAGGTGTAGACCATCCCTAACTCGACAATCACTCATTTAGCGCTCATAAGATTTGATCATAGTCAAGATGTCCTTAATTGTTTGGATTTTGGTTTTGTGACCCAGATGGCTTATAAATTATCTTAGAGTTGTTAGAGCATTACTCAGTTGAACCCACCAAGCGTTGGTATGTTTAATTTACTTCCAAAACTCGGAGTCGCTTGGTTTGATTACTAAAGTCAACTTCGTTAGTGTTAGAGCAATGCTCGGTTGAATCCGTGGGATTAATTCGGTGGTTAAAGTTTGACCTTTTGTCAAATTTTGTCTTGTGCAAAGCTTGTTCCTAAAGTTTAGAAACTTAGGGGCCAAGTTAAGAAAACTTATTTCCAAAGTAAAGTTTTCTTAAGGGCCAAGTTTGTGTTCTCTATATATAGGACTAGAATTGTAGGTTTGTAGACATCGTAGAAGAGTGGTAAATCCTTGTGCTTAGGATTTTGGTCTCTTTGGTAGGAAGGATCGTGTGCTACCGTGAAGGTCAATATCGTTGTGAGAGAAAAAACTTGTAGAGAGAGGATTTTGGTGTTCTAGTGTTTATGGTTTGGGGATTTTCCCTAAACCAAATTTCTAGTGTTTCCATGTTTCTCCCCTGTTACTAGCAACTGTGAAGACGGTGTATAAGAGAAGACACGAGGCTGATTTGACGAATGGTTTAGATAGTTGGTCTCTATGGTTTCTTCGATGGTGCTCTCGGGTATGTCTTGTTAACTTTTCGGTCTTGTCTTGGGTTGCTGAAAGAGCATGTAATGGTCTTTGATTTAATGGAAGTTTTTCTGGTGGTGTTGGCCGTGGATGTAGCCTGTAAAGGTGAACCACGTATATCTTGTGTTGTGGTTGTGTGTGCTTCTTTATCTTCTATCTCTTTCTTATTATTTCTCACATGTTTGGTTCAAATCACCAATTGCCCTTTGTGATCTTGTGTTCCGCTGCGCTCGGGGTGCCAATTTCCCCAACAGAATCCACAAGTATTGCTATCTCAAGCTTGTTGTAAATATTAGATGATCAAAACTATTTTTGGATTTTTAGTCTACTAAGTTAAGTCTCGGAATAGGTTAGAATTCGGTAGTTGAGTATCAGACATCACCCTCGATGACTGAAGATCAACAAAGACATTTGAAGAATTTATGTATCAGGTATGTGAAGATTGAACCAATCTATTTCACTCATTATCTTACCATTTTATCTATTGAGACTATGTCGTTTGACTTCTAGTAGATTTACAAAGAAGAAATTCCGAGTCAAGCTTGTCTTGTTAAAAATCTCGAAATATGATTCTAACATAGATGTTCAAAGGATATTGACAAAATTAGTTCGGCATAATTTATTTTTTGAGAATTAATTTGTGGATCAATTGAAAATAGCCCATACAATTTATTTTATCATTGGGAATGTTTCAAACATCATAAGAGAGAGATTCATGAACTTCTGATATTTCTGTTCAGGGTAGGTTGGAAAGCCTTTTGCAAACCATAGATATCTGATTTCAGAAATACAGGAAGCTCAAGTTCAGTTGGGGACAGCTCACGAACCCGGTTGGCAAACTGTGGTGAACTGGATTTCTTTATGTTGGTATAAAAGGCTAAGATTGGAGAACCCGGTTGGCAAACTGTGTCCATATGAGTTCTCGAGCCGAGTAAGGGTTAGCAAACCCGGTTCATGAACCGTGGGTCTTGGACTCATGAACTAGCCTCACGGTTGGCAAACCATCTCACTAACTGTCCCAGTAAACTTAGCAGATACTCAAAGACATATTTTTTTAAATATGTTTAGCATTGCTATGACTCTCTTAAACACTTTTAAAGACTTCATTGATCACTTAAACACTTATGTGTGTTCATCATGATTGAACTCTTGAATATTTTAATGAACATCATATTGCTTATTGTTCAAATGGCATATTTGCCAAAACCGAACAGTCACTATACACGGTTCCAGAACATGACCACTATGTATATCTTTTATTGTATTTTCAATGCCTAAAAGTGTTTGCTTGATTTTCATGTTATCTTAGTTTGAATTCTAAGAAACCCTCAGTCTTGAAAATTTATAAAATAGAGATGCTCTTTTAACTGGGAAATTCAATCCCTGACACTTTCCGTCCTAGTTGATCTAAAGTCGTCCTCTATGAACCTAGGTTTCCTCAGAGAAATATAATTGGGTTTACGATTAAAAGACTTCGCTTTGGGTATTCGTGAAGCCAGGTCCGACTATCTTTTTCCTTGATAGTTCGTGAATCCTGATCTTGGTTTTCTGTTATCGAGGTTTCGTAGTCTATTTCAGGCAAGATAGATAAAAATCACAAAGTTCTCTTCATCTCAAACTTTATGGTTTCTCAAGATAGATATCTGATAACTGATCTTAATTAATCTTTTGAAGATTTTTCTTGAGAGGTGGTTAAGAATCTAGGCTGCTCTTTGGGAGTCGTAAGTTCCGGATCTATGAGGTTTACTAGCTTGTCTATGGCAAACAGATTTTCACACCTTGATCTATATCTAAACGAAAATCAAATAGGCTTATCTGTTAGGGATAGATTGGTATAAAAAGTTTTCACTGCGGCTGAAGTAACTCGTAGGCTGTAAAAGACGTCAGCTAAGGGAATCAAGTGCATAGAACCTTGTGAAATTCCAGAGACGTAAGGAGCGCGGTTTTAGTTGAATCGCTTGGAGGGTTTGATTCGATCTCATCTACATTCCAGTCCGAAGTCTAATAATAGGCTAGTGTCTTTAGTTGATTAATACATCTTGGTTTTCAAATATGGACGAGGTTCCGGGGTTTTCTGTCGTTGTGGTTTCCTCGTTAACAAAATATCTGGTGTCTTGTGTTTTTACTTTTCCGCATTATATTGTTTATCTTTATAACTGGATTTACGCAAGTTGTACGTATTCAATCTAAGCAGATACGTCCATCTAATTGTGATCGATTACGAGACTTGTTCTTGTAGAATTTGTATCTTGAAAGATTGATAACAAGTTTAATTACTTGCAGAATTCTGATTGGATTATTTTGATACGACTAGATTGATCTTGGATATTGATCTTTGGGATCGTCCAAGTACTCTTCTTAACAATTAGGTTCACAGACTCAATGCCTCTTATATATTGATTGGGAAGAGGTAGAGATTTAAATTATATATACATATCATCAAGGATCATTAAGTTGGTCTACTTGATATTGTATTAGGTTTTCTCTATACAGGTTGTCGAACGAAAAAGTTGGTGGTGTACTTGGTACCCCCGCGTTTTCTGTTTGGTTAGACTAAGAATATATAAATGTTGAGACTTGCTCTGATTACTCATGAAGACCTGAAGATGTGTTAGCATCAACGAAGACACCATCCTTCAGCTCTAGGTTGGTAATTACAACATCCTTCAGCTCTAATAACCATTAAAGACATGGACCACATCCATTCTAAGATATATATTTATTTATTTTTAAAAAGGCATGAAGGATGTATTCAGAATTACATGGTAAAATATAGGATAATTCAGTGGGGGTCTTACTAAAACCAGTATTACTGTTACATGAACAATTAAGGTTCGTGATGGACTTAAATGCTTTGTGTGTGGATTTTATGCTGACCAGTTTGAGACTGACATTCTGAAATTTTACATAAATAAAAGGCGGGGTTATAGGCTTTTCACAACCGAACAATTACACCTAAGGTTTGGGTTGTTTGCAAGAGAAAAGGTTAGAATATGAAAGATTCGTACAATCAACATTTGAGATGATTAGTATATGAGGAGAATCAGAGTTGTTAAACGTCTCTTTCCAAAATCAACTTTATTGTGTCAGGTGCGCTCTGATCTAGTTTAAACTTGTCATCAAGAAACTTCCCAAACTCTAGTTGTGAAAAATATTTTCATCACAATAATACTCACTCATCCAAACATATTACATTGGTTACAAGTCGTTACATATAGAACCAAATGATCAAAATCTGTTTAAAACTATCCACATGACAGTATTACAAAATGAAGTCATTATGGGTTGAACCCGCATTATGCGCAAATTTTATTTCCTTGGAAATTTGTTCGTAGATTATCACACCTTCTTTAAAAACATCTTTATATCATCGTACAAGGAAATAATTTAAGATTAATTAAAATTTATATAAATTTCTAATAAATTTATGAAATTAAGTCATTGATACTATGACATTGGTTTGAGTTTTTGTTTTGTTACTTATTTTATTTTATTTTATGATAAGTTAGTGTTAGAGCGTTGCTCGGTTGAACCCGCAAGTTTTGCTATCTCAAGCTTGTTGTCATTGTTAGTTGATCAAAACTATATCTTGATTTCTAGTCTACTAAGTCAAGTCTCGGACTAGGTTATAATTTGTTGGTAGTTGAGTATCAGACATCACCCTCGAAGATCGACGAAGACATTTGGAGAACTTCATTATTCAGGTATATAAAGACTGAACCATTTTATTTTACTCATTATCTTACCGTTTGATCATATGAGACTATGTCGTATGCCTTACAGTAGATTTATTGCAAAGAAGAAATTTCGAGTCAAGCTTATCTTGTTAAACATCTCGAAATATAATTCAAACATAGATGTTCAAAGGTCCTTCACGATATGAGTTCGAAAAAATCTATTGTTGAAGAAATAATTTGTAGATCAATTGAAAATTGCCCATGCAAATGATTTTATCATTTGGGAATGTTTCAAACATCAAAAGAGAGAAATTCGGAACTTCTGATATTTCGACTCAAGGTAGGTTGGCGAACCAGTTCTCAAACCATAAGTATCTGAGTTTCATAAATACAGGGAAGGTTCGCGAACCAGTTTGCAAATCGTAAGTTCAGTTGGGGACAGTTCACGAACCATGGTGATCTGAATTTTTCATGTTAGTGTAAAAGACTAACAGTTGGCGAACCTTGTTCATGAACCGAGTCTATATGAGTTCTCGAGCCAAGTAGGGTTGGCGAGACCGGTTCACAAACTGTAGCACGCTGACTCGTGACCTATTGCCTTATGATTCACGAACCATTTTACCAACAGTCCCAGTAGAATTTCGTAGATGCTCAAAGACTTATTTTTGAAATATGTTTAGTATTTCTATGACTCTCTTAAACACTTCTATGACATAATTGATCACTAAAACACTCGTGTATGTATATCATGATTAAATTCTTAAGTGTTTAAATGAACATCAAATTGTTTTTAGTTCGTAAGGAATATTTTCCAAAGAACAGTCATTGTACAAGGTTTCGTAACCGGACCACTGTGTATATTACTATGTGATTTTAAGACAATTTTCCACATGCTTACTTGAAACCCTCATTAGAGTTTCATATAAATAGAGAAAGTGTTTGCCTGAATCTCAAGTTGTTTTAGCTTGAATTTTAATCAACCCTCGGTCTTGAAAAACTATAAATAGAGATGCCTTTTCAACTGGGAAAATTAATACGCTTTGTGTCCTAGTTGATAGCTAGAGTCGTCCTCTTTTGACCTGGGTTTCCTCTGAGAAACATAATTAGGTCTATGAATGAAAGTTCGCTTTAGGATTCGTGAAGTCAGATCCGACTATCTTTATTTTGATAGTTCGTTTATCCCGATCTTGCTTTTCTATTATCGAGGTTCCCGTAATCTCTTTCAGGCAAGATAGATAGAAATCGCAAAGTTCTTTTCGTCTCAGACTATGCGATTCCTCAAGATAGATATATGACTATTGTTAATTGATAATTTGAGAGTTGGTAAAGAATCCGGGCTTCTCATCTAAGTGAATGTAAGTGTTACGAAATTGTGAGGTTTGCTAGCTTTGTCTATTGCAAATAGATTTCCAAGCTTGATCTTCGATCTAAAGGAAAATAAAATAAGCTTATTTGTTAGAGGAAGATTGGTAACAAAAGTCTTTACTTAGGTTGAAGCAACTCCTAGGCTGTAAAGGACATCAACAAAGGGAATTAATTGCGTATAGCCTTGCGAGGTTCAATAGACGTAAGGAGCGCTACTGTAAATGAATCGTTTAGAGGGTGGATTGGGTCCCAATAATATTCATGTACAAAGTCTGATAGTAGCTAGGCTAGTGTTTGTAGCGGGTTAATTCAGTTTGGTGTTCAAATATGGACGAGGTCCCGGGTTTTTATGCCATTGCGGTTTCCTCGTTAACAAAATTTCTGGTGTCTTACGTTTTTCTCTTTCCGTATTATATTTTTTATCTTTATAATTGGATTTACACAAGTAGGATGTATTCAATCTTAGTAGATATGTTTATATAATTATGATCGATTACGAGACTTGTTTCTTGTTAAATTCGTATTTGAAATATAGATAACAAGTTAATTACTTGGCAGAATTCCGATTGGATTATTTGGATATGACTAGATTGATCTTGGATATTGATTTTTGAGATCGTCCAAGTACTCTTCTTAACAATCAGGTTCACAGACTCCATAGTCTATAAGTTCTGATTGGGAAGAGATAGAGATATAAACTTTACATACATATTGCCAATGATCATTAAGTTGGTCTACTTGCCCTTGTATTATGTTTTGTCCATACAGGTTGCAGAACGAAAAGTTGGTGATGTCTCGCTCACAAATTAATATTTGTCAACAAGTAGACAGGAAAACTCTGAACGATGCCTGATGGTCTCTACAGACACTATCCAATAATCAGTTGATTCTAAACTGGAGAGGATATTTAAAGAGCATGAAGACAGATTCAAGATTCTTATAAATAAGCCAAAATCATACCCGATATATACTTTTAAAGATGGTCCACTGTCAAGAGAAATCAAAGAGTGTCGGCTCCCAGAAAAGTTTCACTTACCTCACTTCAAAGGATTCAAAGGGGATACCGACCCAAATGAGCATGTCTTTCACCGCGAACAACAAACGGCTCTTTATCTTAAGAACACGTACATCATGGCACACTTCTTCCCAAGCATCTTAGAAGACAACGGAATAGTATGGTTCAGATGCTTTCCATCCAATTCATTTCATAGCTTCAATGACATCAAGGCTCTGTTCATTCAAAACTATTCATGCAACATAAGACAAGCATATGTCTTAGAGAATGTACTAAGAATTGCGCAACAACCAAATGAAAGTTTCAGAAACTTCTTAAGGAGATTTAAAGCAGCAGCAGCACCTGTGGATAAATCTCAAAAATATCTGTGCATTCTTCAAGAACGATCTGCAGAAGGGTAAAATCAGAGACTCATTTTCTGGAAAAGCACTAGAATCTCTTGAGGAGGTTTACCATAAAGCTATAAAATGGGTCAGGAGAGAACAAATCCAAGAAATGTCACCTGAGGCAGCCAACCACGAAGTTTATTCAGCTGAACAACACTCAGGTGATAAAAGGTCCTATTCCCCGAGATCGCCAGATCAATCCTTGAAAAAGAAAACTACAGAGCTGAGTCAGTAGAATAATGGCTAGAGGAAAGCAAAAATGGAAAAGTAAAAACTTAAGACACCAGAAGTTTTGTTAACGAGGAAACCATAACTTCGAAAAACCCCGGGACCTCGTCTACGCGATTTAGTTACATTCGCGTTCCTTATGTCTCTTGAACCTCGCAAGGCTCTACGCAATTGATTCCCTTAGCTTACTTCCTTTACATCCTAAGAGTTGTTTCAGCCGAAGTGAAGACTTTTGATACCAATCTTCCTCTAACAGATAAGTCTATTTGATTTTCCTTTAGTTCAAAGATCAAGGCTTGGAAATCTATTTATAATAGACAGAGCTAGCAAACCTCACAAATCTGGAACACTTACATTCACTTAGATGAGAAGCCTGGATTCTTTACCAGCTCTCAAGTACAATCTTCAACTTATTTATTAAGAATAGTTTTTAGATATCTATCTTGAGGAATCACAGAGTCTGAGATGAAAAAAAATTGTGATTCTTATCAATCTTGCCTGAAAGAGATTACGAAAATCTCAATAACAAAAAAGCAAGATCAGGATGCATGAACTATCAAGGTAAAGATAGTCGAACCTGGCTTAACAAATCCCCAAAGCGAAGTCTTTTAGTCGTAAACCTAATTATGTTTCTCAGAGGAAACCTAGGTCTATAAAGGACGACTCTAGAATCAACTAGTATGTAATGTGTCAGTAATTGATTTTCCCAGTTGAGGAGCATCTCTATTTATAGTTTTCAAAGACTAAGGGTTGCTTAGAATTCAATCTAAGATAACTTGAGAATCAAGCAAACACTTTTAGGTCTTGAAATTACAATAGAAGAGCATACACTATAGTCCGGTTACAGAACCGTGTATAATGACTATTTGGTTTGCCAAGTATGCCATAGAAACTAAAAACAATTTGATGTTCATTAAACACCTAAGAATTTAATCATGATACACACACATAAATATTTGAATGATCAATAAAGTCTTAGAAGTGTTTGAGAGAGTTCTAGTTGAAAAAGCATGGGTCTAACAACCTCACCCAATATTTCGCTTAGCAATCTGTATGGACTAACTCCAATATACTTTCAAGAAAATCAACTAGACAGTCAGACTCAATCTTAAGAAAAAGTACATACAAGAGTTATATCTCTATCTCTCAATTCAATCTGCAATCAGCAAATAGAAATTTGCGAGCCCGATTGAATATAAGAGAAGTAACTTGAACGGTACCAAAGACCAATGTTCAAGGATCGATCAATTTCAATCAACAACCAAAGGTTGGATTTCCTAATTGATCGATACAATGCACAACCTGTGATATTTCAATTATATAACAAAATATAATGCGGAAAAGAAATAACACAGACACCAGAATTTTGTTAACGAGGAAAACCGCAAATGCAGAAAACCCCCGGGACCTAGTCCAGTTTGAACACCATACTGTATTAAGCCGCTACAGACACTAGCCTACTACCAATGAACTTCGGACTGGACTGTAGTTGAACCCTAATCAATCTCACATTGATTCAAGGTACAGTTATGTTCCTTACGTCTCTGATCCCAGCAGGATACTACGCACTTGATTCCCTTAGCTGATCTCTCCCACAACCAAGAGTTGCTACGACCCAAAGTCGAAGACTTGATAAACAAATCTGTCTCACACAGAAACGTCTATAGATTGAATAAATCTGTCTCCCACAGAAATACCCAAGAGTTTTTGTTCCGTCTTTTGATAAATCAAGGTGAACAGGAACCAATTGATAAACCGGACTTATATTCCCGAAGAACAGCCTAGTATTATCAATTACCTCACAATAATCTTATCGATTACCAAAACAAGATATTGTGGAATCACAAACGATGAGACGAAGGTGTTTGTGACTACTTTTCAATCTTGCCTACCGGAGATAAATCTTGAGAAAATCTTAAAAAAGATAGTACTCAATCACGATAGAAAACAGCAAGATCAGAACACGCAACTACAGAGAAAATAGTTGGGTCTGGCTTCACAATCCCAATGAAGTCTTTAAGTCGTTAACCTACAGGGTTTCATGAAAAACCTAAGGTTAGAGGAGAATCGACTCTATCTTATGACATTAGTATCACACAGGAGGTATGGGGATTAGGTTTCCCAGTTGCTAGAGTTCTCCTTTATATAGATTTCAAATCAGGGTTTGCAATCTAAGTTACCTTGGTAACAAAACATTCAATATTCACCGTTAGATGAAGACCTGATTAGATTCAAGCTAATATCTTTCAACCGTTAGATCGAACTTAGGTTGTTATACACAAATGAAATGTAACTTCATTTAGGTTTGGGTAACCGCACCTAAACGTGTACACTTAGTCTGTTCAACAATAGTTAACTAATGGTTAGCCATATGAGCACTTTCATATTAACCATATTCATCTTAACCATAACTAGTTCAAATGACTCAAATAAAACTATTTAGAGAGTTGTTCAATTGATTAGATCTCATAGAAGTATACAAGACACAATTGAAGCAAAATCGATTTTGATTCACTCGAATCAAATCATGAACATCATAGCCACGGTTTGCAAAAGATTGCATTTCTTATTATATAAATGTTTTAGTTTATGAACAAACCGATTTTAGTAAGTAACCTACTTAAGTATACAAACGGGTACGCATACCTAAGTAGCCGGACCGAGTTTGGTTACACCAGTACGCGTATGGGTACGCATACCAATTCATATTCCAAACTCCAGCAGAAATTCACAGAACCCAAACTTCCGTCAGTACGCGTACGGGTACTCATACCTAGATTCCGGACTTCCAACAACCAACCAGTATGCGTACGAGTATGCATACTTAGGTTCCCGTTTTTGGATTTATACACAAATGTGAATACACACTATGCTTATATCCAAACATGGTTACTTATTCTAAACTCTCATTTCAATCATTGAAACTTTCTTAGAGGATGGCAATAGTTGTTATCCACAAACTATTAGCATCAAAGCGATTTTCAAGTTATTGAAATAATCAATATGACTTTCGTCAAGAGTAAAGATGAACTTGGTTAAAGTGAAAGCTTACCAACACATATTTCGAGAAATAGATAAGTGAGTTAAACTCATCTCGAAATATCAAATGTGTATAATTGAAGTCTATTTAGCAATACGACTTTTGTCTCAAAATAGGAGATAAAATAGATAGACTTTTGAGTGATAGATAAGTTCAAGTCTCCATATACCTTTTATTGATGAAGTTCCACAAGTTCCCTTGAGTAGTTCTTCGTCTTCATTCGATGAACGACGTGGAGTCTAAAGCTCAACTACACTTACTATCCTAATCCACGACTTAGCTATAAGTAGACTAGAAATCAAGACTTATAGTTTTGGCAACTAAACTTGACAAACAAGCTTGAGATAGCAACGCTTGCTAGTTCAACCGAGTAGTGCTCTAATACTATTCATGTTAAACATATTTAAAAAAATAAGTCTTTGAGCATCTGCTAAAATCTGTTGGGACAGTTGGTAGAATGGTCATAAACCGTAAGCTTGTTCACGGGTCCGGGTGCAAAAGTTTGTGAACCGAGTTCGCCAATCCTTCTAGACTAACTAACTCAGTTGACAACGGTTCGTGAACAGGGTTCGCCAACTGCTAGCCTATTATACCAACTTCAAAATTCAATTCACCACGGTTCGTGAACTGTTCTCGACTGAACTTACGTTTTGCGAACTAGTACGCCAACCTTCCATGTATTTCTGAAACTCATATATCTATGGTTTGCGAACTTGTTTGCCAACCTACCCTGAGCAGAAATAACATACGATTTTAATTTCTCTATTTTGATGTTTGAAACATTCTCAAGTGATAAAATCATTTGTATGAGCAATTTTCAATTGATCCACAAATTAATTCACAAATAATAAATTTCTTTGAACTAATATTGTTAAGGACCATTGGACATCTTTGCTAAATTTATATTTCAAAGTTTTTAACAAGTCAAGCTTGAGTAGAAACTTTTTCTTTGTAAATCTACTAGAAGTCATACGACATCGTCTCAATAGATAGAATGGTAAGATAGTGAGTAAAATAAAATGGTTAAGTCTTCACATACCTGTTACAGAATTTCTTCAAATGTCTTCGTTGATCTTCAGTCTTCGAGGGTGATGTCTGATACTCAACTACCAAATTCTAAACTAGCTCGAGACTTGACTTAGTAGACTAGAAATCAAGATATAGTTTTGATCATCTAACATTGACAACAAGCTTGAGATAGCAATACTTGTGGGTTCAACCGAGCATTGGTTTAACAATCTCCCCCTTTGTCGATTTTAGTGACAAAACTATTTAATACATATGGATTCAAAATAAACAAAATTTTCAAATCAATCCACTATGTTTGATTTCCTCTGTTCTTCAACACATCTTGAATTCTTCGTACTTCAAGTTCTTCCATGGTTCTGCATGTGTTTGTTTAGCACCTTTGTTGTGAAAGATCCGTAGTGATAAAAACTTATAAGAATTTTCAAAAAGAGCTTTTCTAGAATGGGATAATCACACTCTACTACTCATTGGTTGTTATATAGAAACATAGTATTATTACCTTCCTTAAAGTCTAATTGCACCAAAACTTTGAAGCAATACTACGGTAATATGTTCTCCCCCTTAGTAAATACATACTTATTTTGCAAAATAGGAAACCTATAGACAATAACCTACCCCCCCTTACATGATTCTCCGAAAAGTCATATGTAATGTAGTAAGATACTACTTAATAATTCTCTCCCTTTTTGTCAACAAAATTGGCAAAAGTGAAAAATTATAATCAAGATGAATTAAACAAAAGAGTTTTGAAACTAGAGAACACATACCATCATTTAGTTTAGACGATTTCACCAAGAAAGCTCGGTTTGTGTCAAGGAGACATATAGGTACCATAATCTCCTACAATTCCACATCTATTCTCTTCACAAAGATATTACCATTAAGCACAAGTTCAAAAGAAATCTCCCGTATTTGATGTCATTCCCGAAAGAACAACATGAGCGACCTTAACTCTAATCACAAGAAAATGATTTTCCTTGTACGTACAAATTTACTCGCCAGTTATGAACAAAGTAAATAAGTATCCCAATATTTTTCTCTCTTCTCGTAAGTTACGAATAGAGAAGTTAAAAATAACGATCTTAATGTTAGAGGCACTAAGATACAAGATTTTCATGAGAAAAATAATCATCGACAAAAAGCATTCTCTACGCCAGTTACGAACAAGAGAACAATTAGTGTGATAGGACTCAGCATAAGAATTATAACTTCTCTAGCCATGTACGAAAGTTGAGATTAAAGTTCACCACTTATCCCCTGGCGGTTACGCAATCAAGGAAGTAAGTAGATTCCTAGAGAACATCTTATAGAATCCTATAGCCCGTTTTTCACAAAAGTGTAATTGCGGAGAAATAAATACTGCTATTCTCAAAATAGTTTACTCTTCTTTTGCAAGAGTTAAGAGCTTAACCTATGAGAAAATATGAGATATATGTTCTAATCACCAGAATATGATAGTAAAGAACAAATCTCACAAAATAAGCAATACATGTATATAATCCATAAGATTAGGTATCTCAAGTCACCTTCCAAAATAAAAATTAATTAAATAAACTTTAAACATGCAAGATGATAGTATTTAGAATAGATAATGTAACACATAAGAACTACTCCAAAAACTAGTGTTCCTCCTTAACCAATAAGAATAAAATTCCTACAAGGAGTTAACCAGTAAAAATAGCTTTGAAGAAATCTTTATCATCACCGAACTCATCATCATCAACTGACATCAGAACATAAGGTTTATGAATAAGAGTGTGTACTCCTTCAAACCTGCTCGGGTGCTGTTTGACAAGTGCTTCTTGAATTTCGAGAGATTTTTTCAGAATGTCCTTGAGACCCTGCACTTCCATCTTGGTCTTCTTAAGCTCTTCAAGAATATTAGCAAACATATGTTGATTTGAGCAGTTTGCTATAGGTTTCCTCATGTTCTTCCTTTTTCTCTTAAAAAGTGAATCATTCTCCTTAAGATAGGAATTCTCAACACTTTTCATTGTTGAATCAACAACCATAGGTGCAGAGGCTTCACCAGAAGAGATCACACTTGAAGGTGCTATATCTCAGAAACAATTTTTTTAGTATATAATTCGTGTAAATACAAATATATAGACCTTCAAGACCACTATAATTTTTGAAAGAATTCCGGAAATAGTGAAGTATTAAAAAGGAAGACTAACAACCATCGAATTGAGGAACTGATCGACTTCTTAAGAAAAGGAACATGTTCACGAACCAAATACCAAACTAAAAGATGAAATACAATTTTTATCCTTTTTAAAGTTTGTACATGGGTAATTCTTTACAATCATTACTTGAAAAATAGTGTGAAGTGAGCGTAATCTATAGTTTCAAGATGTAAAATTCTTTGAATAATTATGCCACCATTTTAACTTTATCAAGTTAATTTCCTTGCGGATATGTGAGAATAAATTTTGACCATTCAGTATTTAACAAAGTCAAAAACCAGAATAATGGATTGTATTCAAATGAGCAAGGCTCAACATGAAGTATTGTTATTCTCGTTTTGTAATGGCATGAACCAACAAAAGAGTTATATCCTTGAGTTTTTGAAAAAGGATGGAAATTCAAATAATAAGATTCAAGACACAAACTAGAGAGTTTGTCCCAAAGCCCTTTCAGGTGCACAGTTCTTGTCTCTTTTCAGGGCACATGAGAAAAAAAGACATCTTTTCAACATAATTAGTTTGTGTTGGGGCGAGCATCAATAAGCTCACCACTTGATTTTTGCATGGGTTTGTCAATTTCTATTTTAGCCAATCGTTTAGATCCTGATCTCTTATTTCCTTTATCCTTTTCCTTAGAGACAATCACACTTTTGGGAGAAGGAGGAGAAACAAAGTTACATACCTTAGACGAGTTTGGCTTTCGAAGAGTTTGAGCACATTTTTCAAACGACTAGCTCTTTGTTGCAGTTTGTTGACATACCTTACTTTTTGCTTGTACTTGAAGCACTTTTTGAGTTCATGGCCTTCAGTGGTACAGTAGGGACATGTTCGGTTGAGAAGGGGGTTCATGAGCATTTCTGATTTCAGCTGAGAGGCATACTTGGGATGTTCCTGAAACATCATTAATGGGATTTTCATGAGAAAGAGAAAAATCCATTATATCCTCAAAAGATATGGATGAGGAATATTCAAATAACTTGTCAAGTTTGATGTAAGTATCATTACTATCATCAGAATTAGCTGTTTCAGCTAGAATACTTGGACAATCTTCTTTTTCTGAATCATAATAATCAGTAGTTTCATCAAGAGTTGTAGCAAGACCCTTGTTACCAGTGTATTTTCTTCGATTTGTACATTCATTAGCAAAGTGACCGAAACCTCTACACTTGAAGCACTATGGCATATCTTCATCATCACTTTCGTCATCCACCTTTTTAGAGGGAACACGATCATGTGGTTTGGCTGAAGATGATGGACGTTCTCTTGAGAACCGTTTATTTCTCTTCTTGGGAAGATTTTTAAACTGTCTCGTAATAAGAGAAACCGAATTTTCTAGATCTTCATATGATAATTCTTTAACAAGATCTTTCTCAGAGTTTCCAACACTATCACTTTTCTCAAGTACATCAGTGTTTTTAAGTGCTTTGAATGCAATATTTCTATCAGCTTTATCTTGTTATTCATGGTCAAAGATCTTAAAATTTCCAACAAGAGTGCTTCTGGAAAGTGTAGTAGATCGTTTCCTTCAGTGATGACATGTTTCTTAGACTCGTATCGAGGTTGTAAACATCTTAAAATTTTCATCACAATATCCCGTTCAGGAATAGTCTTTCCTAATGAATGACAAGCGTTCACTACTTCCGATAATTAATGATTAAATTCTTCAAATGAATCTTCATCAGTCATACGAAGATTTTTCCAGTCAAAAGTTAGGTTTTGCAGCTATTCCTTTTCTGAGGAATTCCCTTCAAATACGATTTCTAATATATCCCAAGCATATTTTGATCTAGTGCACGTATACACATAATGTTGAAGATCTTGGCTTATGGCATGGATAATAGCATTCAGTCCATCAGAGTTATGTTTAGCATCACTAATTTCAATCTTACTTTATGTTTCTATGCTTTTAGGAACAACATTAGCTTTTTATCCGACAATTGGAGTATTTTATCCTCTTACAACAACAACCCATGTCTTAAAGTCACGAGCTTGTAAGAAGGAACGCATAACAGTTTTCTACCATAAGTAATTTATTTCATTGAAGGCTGGTGGTACATTATTGCACTCTTGTCCATAATACAGATCGCTTCAAACATAGACTTATTAGGTCTAACAGTATTTGCCTGCTCTGATACCAAATGAAAATGCATAGGTACCAAGTACACCACCAACTATTTCGTTTGGCAACCTATATGGACAAAACCTAATACACTTGCAAGTAGACCAACTGATTGATCCTTGACAATATGTATATAGAGTTTATATCTCTAACCTATACTCAATCAGTATGTATATAGACACAGGGTCCGTGAACCTGATTGTTAAGCAGAGTACTTGGACGATCTCAAAAATCAATATCCAAGATCAATCTAGTCATATCCAAATAATCCAATCGAAATTCTTCCAAGTAATCAAACTTGTTATCTATCTTTCAAGATACGATTTCTACAATAAACGAGTCTCGTAATTGATCGTAATTAGATAAACATATCTACTAAGATTGAATACGTACAACTGATAATTGCTTAATTATTACATACTTACTACTCAAATTTACATTTATTTAGTTTTTATTTTATACATATTTAATGATTTTTGTTTAGTTTTGCAGTTTTTTTAAAAATAAAGCTCGATAGACTATAATGCGGACTACTGCTAGTAAAATGGAGGAAATGAAGTGATTAATAATTGAATGGGCTAAGCCCGAAAGGAAGAACATGGAGAATTATTTCATTGGTCCATTTATTTGGATATGGGAGTGTGGAAAACATGTCAAGGCGTGTGGTAAATGTGTCAAGGCGTGTGTAAAGTGTGGAGCCAATTAATTCACAAATATGGCTAATTATGTCGACATCATATTTAGAGATATTTTGTTTATAAAGAATGGAATTAGTATAGAATAATATATTTTCCAAATAAAAAAAAAGAAAAAAAGATTTCATGTGGTTTAATAATGACATATTATTTGAGTGTGGCGCATTTTTATTGGACGATTTCACATTATTCATGACACATGGCGCATACTCATTGGATGATGATGTGGTGGTGGAAATGGAAAAGGAAATTGGTTTTATTTGAAAGCTATATAAAGTGGTGGAAGCATATGGAAAAAGGGAGATAGCCAAGAGCCGAGAGCAACACAATAGATTATGAATTAATTATCTTTTTCTTTTAGTCTTGTTAGTTTTTCTCTTCGTTATAATGGATAGATAATTCTCTCCACTGGAGTTGAAGATGAAGCCAAATCTACTATGTTAGAAATTTTAGTACTCTTTAAATAAATATTCTTTCGGGTTTGAATTGATTTAATAAATTTCTCTTCATCTTAAGCTTCGTTCTCAAATGTCTTGAATAGTCTTCGGCTATTGACATTTTATAAGCGAAGGAGGTTATACTATTTTGGTATGTAATATTTGTTTTAACCGCAATATTTTCCAAGACGTATCGGTTTGGTATCGATAGTCTTGAGTCATAGTATGAATATTCGTTAAAGGTTGCTTGAGTATTTTACTTAGTTAAATGGTGGAATCTGAAAAAGCATAGTTTACTTTTGTTTGGTTATTTATCTTATTAGTTTTGTAGTATAAAAGATAAGGAAATTCTATATTAATCAGAGATCTATTGGTTACATGGATATAATACATATATATACACTGAGAGGGAAAACCAAAAGACATCCTTTTTTGGACCGCACATCTATGGACATGGGCCCTGTAACACTCCCCCTTGTGCGGTTCAATAACAAAACTTTATACATAGTGTTTCAAATATAGTTTCTTGAATGTAGTTCTTCAAATGTCGTTCTCCTCTTGATGACTTGTGACGAAATCAATTGCCTTACTAAAACTTTGACAAGGAAAACCCCGTGGGATAAAACCTTGGTATAACTCTTCACATGTAGTACTTCACATGTTGTCTCGTACTTTACATGTAGTTCATCACATGCAATACGATCTTCAAAGATCGATGAGTCTAAGTTAATTGCCTCATTAAAACTTCGTCAGGAGAACCCAGAGGGACAAAAACTGAACTAAAGAAAAAGAGTACAATATTAAGAAAACTTAGAACATAGTTGGACTCGAATATGTTGCCTCATTAAAACCTTGACAAGGAAAACCTAGTGGGATAAAAACTTGACGAAGGGAAAAGAGTACAACGTGACAGATGTAAGTAAAGGTGATCCGTTGCAGATGATCACTTTGTTCCGTTGAAGTTGACTAGTTGCTTCACAACTCTTAAGGAAGAAAATCATCGTGGGAAAGAAAATAGCCTTAGCTGGGAAATTACATTCCCGGTGTTTGTTGTTGTCTCATTAAAAACCTTGCCGAATAACAAAACCCTGTGGAAAAAGCAACCTCGGTGAAGGAAAATAGTTCAACATACCATTAGATGCTCCCCCTGATGTCAGACAATTTTCATTAGTCTAATGCAGTCAAAGTTTATCACAATTTACTTTGGTGACTTGAATGTTTATAAGACCATGTTGTTGATTCTGGAAGTTACGTTGCTTAACAAAATATCGCGTTTCATTTCTTTGATTCAGATATTTTCAGTAATATCTACGTGATCTTTATGTCTTCAACGTTCAACATACTTGATGTTTTTAGTATTGTCTCGCTAAAAACCTTGTCGAGTAACAAAACCCTTTGGGAAAAACTATTCTCGATCGAAAGGAAAAAGAGTACAACACAGCTTCAATTTCGAAGTAAAATATGTCGACATCATATCCTTGGATCCTCCCCCTGATTACTTTCAAAGTTGTTCCAGACAGTTCCTTTAGTCATGTACTTTTCGAACTAAATATCGGTAATGACTTAGAAAATAGTCTACCATATCTCCTCTTGATTACTTTCGTTGGAGAAAAGATTATTGTTCTTTCATAATCAACAACCTTTGGATTGCACTTTCGTTAGCATTCCTTTTTATATCTTTGCAGGGATAATACAAATTTATGTCAATGGTTACTTTTAAGTACATGATTACATTCACTTTACCATTCCAATGACGTTGCGTTGGCGCTGAGCTATATCTAGCTAACAAGTTCACTGAGGATGTAACATTTGGTCGAGTATATTATGCTAAGTACAATAATGCGTCTATTATACTTAGATAAGGAAAGTTCATCTCCCAGACACAACTTTGTCATCTTCATTTAGACGAATTGGTCATTTATGTACATTTGAAACTCGACTAATCATGGGAGTGCTAGCAGGATGCATGTCCTTGTTAAATTGCCTGACAATGGACATATGCAAACTTGTGGAATAATATACCACAAGCTCGGTCGTCTAGTTTATAACACAGATAAGATCGAGATTTCCCAAGATTTTCATCTCAAATTCATATTTTAAATAGCTTGTAAGATCTCTTATTCCATTAAGAGTACTTATCATGTCCATACCGTCGACATAGATAGCTATAATTATGAATCAGGAACTTATTTAATACGCATGGCATAAAACCGTATTTGTTTATCCCTTCCCAATCAAATAGTCACTTAGACGGGTATACCACATCCGCCTGATTGTTTAGATCAATAAGTGAGTGTTCCAGTGTAACTGCAAACACACTCCGTGGTTTAGAGTCATTCGACTTGGGAAACAAAAGGACATCATGCACTTTTGCAAATATCTTTGAGTCTAATTCTCCAGATGTATAACCACATCTACTATGTTTCAAGTTCTTTGGAAACTACCAAGCAAACTACATTATGATGTTCGAAAGAGTATGCGATCCAGGGGTTTATGAGAAACCTCGCACCACAAGGTGATTCTTTATACTTTAAGACCTCACTCTTCTCACTACACTTTGTGACAAATAACCACATATGTCCCACAGGCTTTACACTAGGTTGGTTAGCACTACCACACCAAATACCCGTATATTTGTCAAAGAACTAAGTTCTACCTGGATTGCGTAGGCCAAATATGCTATTTATTTGAAATTAATCAAAATAAAGCATGGTTCGATCTCATTGTGCTCTACTTATGGAGCAACTATTTATGGATTATATCATCACTGTGCACGCATGATCCTTCCATTGACTCATGTGCATTCTCATAATCCGTCAGGATTTCATTGTTCTCTAGAATCATTTAAAACTTCGGAGCGTCCCCCAGTATTGATTCATGGACATAGTCAGAGACAATCAAATGAAATGATTTCATTGATGATACAAATTAGGTTGTGCCTTACTCATCTACTTCCTTTCTAGGTGAGCATTGATCGAACCTGGTGGTCTCTCGATCTTCCTTTATGGATCCACGGCCTCAACCACACTTCCACTAAGTGTAGTTGCAACACCTTAGTCTATGGTGTATATCCCTTATTGAGGATTCGTAACCTTGCAGGTTGGTTTGCAGCTGGTATGAGTGATCTCATTACCTTAGCGACATCAGTGTACATTCTGAAAATTGATTATTCTTTGTCACTTCACATTTACATTTGTGGAGTACAAGAATCAATATGAGACACAATGGGAACACACCACGACAATTCCTGTCGTTCCCTTAGAAAATACTTTTTCTTATCTCCCCCTAACGATGGGAAGACTGTCTAATTAAAATGACAACCCGCAAATCTGGCGATAAGAGATCTCCTGCAAAAGGTTTTAACACACAGATACTTGTTGGGATTAACTATCCAACATAACTACTTAATCGTTTTCGTGACCCATCATAGTACGATGTGGACTCGTAATGGCATATATATAGTGCAACCAAAAATGCGTAAGAATACGAATGTCAGGTTTATATCCAGTTACCAACTGGTACGCAGAGAAGGTTGACTAATATTGGGTTCTAAAACGAAATTAAGTAAAGGTGCGTTTAATATTGTATATCCCCCAAGGAGTTAAAGGTAGGTTTGTACGCATAACCATGCCTTAGGTATCATCTGTAACCTTTGATGATAGCCTTTGCGAGACCATGAGGTATAGGATGCTCTGCATTGATCCTATTAAATATGAAATAACCATCAAGTCCTTTTGATGTGCACTAGCTAGCATTTACAAGGGGTGGTGAGCCCTTACATGTATAATATGTGCTAGTAGTTTTCCAAACGCAAAACTTCTTAGGAACTATAACTAGTTCAAAATGTCAAAACATCCACCAGAGTCATAAGTCACTTTAATGGTTCGCATTCTGTATGGATATTTTTCTAAATATCACTTTTTTTTTTTTTTGTAATTGGATTATTTACCATTTGCATCTTAGAATGGTCTCGATCCTGTTTTACTGAAGACTTTGTGAAATGAGTGATATGTTTTCTTACTTAAAAACATAAATTAGGGGGGTGGTGCATCTAGTACTTTAGAAAACACTTATTGAGAGATATGCCGTCACTTCGCATTCTGTCAATGTTTTTCCCAGTGTATCGTTTACCCAAATAAAATGATGTACGTATGAGTCCTTTAATTCAAAATGATCATCATGTCACAACCAAAATGGCTTTATGGTTATGCCAAAATCTATATGAGTCAATACCTAATATTTCATTGTCGAGGTCAATATGGAATCAATAATCCAAATACTAGTGATTTACGGTTCACTAGATTGACTCATTAGTTTCTCTAAAATGCATTTCCTTCGACATAAATTAGAGATAATAAAAGATGCAATCAATTACATTCCCATCACAATGAGTTTCCATATGATATCCATTTATATGAATTCTTTGGAATTTTAACAAGGCTGGATTAGCTCTCGGTACATATAGAGCTTTTGTGACTTTCAATCTTTGTTCCATCTTGGCAACAAAGTTTGAGCAGTGCTTTGCTCGATGATTCATTCATCGTAGTCACATTATATTATAAGGAATTAGTTAAATAACTAGTGTATATTCTTTAAGTGAATGGAAGGATAAACCACTATCAGTTAGACATCGAGTTTTCTCCTGCGAGATTTAATAAGTGGTGCGGCCTTATTATGTAACAAAAAAGAGATTTATCTCAAGTACATTAGAGTTTATGTTACGATTCAGGAGGGATGATATACTTTTCATCTAGATATATCTCAAGTGCTTAAGAGAATTTTTGTCTCATAATAATGATGCACTTTTCATTAGTGCAGAAAATGGGTCTCGATCAACTGAAGTCAATTGGCTAGGCAAAGTTCTTCTTGCCAATAAAGTTGACTTCTAAAGTATGATATTTCTATGGAAACCGGTTGCTACTATGGTACTTGCATTACATTGCTTGTACCAATACCAGTAACAAGATTCATTCCTAAATCCGCCATTTTTGAAGAGAACTAGAATTACATCGTAACTTGATCCCATGTTCGGTTAATATTTATACTTTGGTGTCATTACTATCGGGGACAAAAATACATCTTTGTCTCACGATATATATGTCCCTTTTCACATGCTTCAAATAAATCAGTACGCTTAACCCTCATTACTTCAGGGTTCTTTTTATTTTCAATTTTTCTACAATTAGCTTAATTTGAGAAATTTCTTCATCTCAATGGGTCAAGAGAATCTCATTTTGCATGTCAACCACTTACTTTAGGTTGAATAGATTACTAAAGATAGTGGATCTCTTGTTTGCATACTTCAAAAGATACTGGTTCGTTAGTATTACGAAAGAAGTAGAAAAATAGAAGAAAAATAAATCTGACTAATATCACTTTTTGTAGAAGGTTTTATGAAGGAATATATTCCTTCATAAAATGTCATTTTCTGCAAAGAAATGGTTCCCACGTCCAAAACACAATAATGGTGCTCAAGTACTTTTGAGTTCAAAATGTTATTTTTGAGTCAAGTTGATAAAGAACATTAATATGACTAATTCTAGTGTAATAACCCCCAAACCGAATTTATTTATGGTCGAAATGGATTTTTACAAACCAAATTTCATTATGATTATATAGTTAACTAGTAGTGCAAATATCAACAGAACTTACATACATATAACAAATAATCAGAGCAACCTAATTTTTAATAATCCTACAGTATCATGATTACAGACAAGTAAAATGGCAGATGAATAGGACTAATAAAATAATATAATATATCACGTCATTCGAGATGTTAACAAATGCAATTCATATTTATTTATTTTTGTACAAAAGAAAACAGACGATGATTTCATTAATCAATAGTGGATGATCACACCAAACACAACCGTACAAACTAACACATGTGAGTAAGAAAATAAAAAAATAAATAAAATTATCCAATCAATCACAACATCATCAGACAGATTATATTATAAAATATATAAATCTTCCACTAAATAGGGTATGGGATAATATATGCATAGATATAGGACAAATTAGTACAAACACATAGTTCAAATCAAATCAATCATCATTCATAGATTTAATAGCTAGTATATATATATTTATACAATCACAATTATATTGGATATGTCATGATCAAAAGGAACTGAAAAGATTAAAAAAAAATTAGGGAAATTATTGTCCACAAACGGACGCATGTGATGGTGGTTATAGGGTAATTAATAGCCAAAGCATGTGCATAGAATGAATACAATACGTATTAGATACAAAATTAGCACAATAACACTTTTTCTTTCTTTTTTTAAAGCATGAAAAGTGGATAATAATGATTATTAAAGATGAACAATAAATTATTATTATTATTATTTTTTTTTTGACAAAAACAGACATCATGCTCTAATATGATACATACCAAACAATTACGATCGGATCAGATCAAACATCACAATCACAATTACCAAAATGTTTGAGCAAAAAAAAAACAGACGCACATGTGATAAAATATCGAAAGAAAGCAAATACTCATGTTTAATCAGAATCATGAAAATTCATGTGGCTACAAAAAGAAAAATGTAAATTCATGGTAAAATCACATAGGACAAACAATCGTCATGGTACTGAATCATCATAGTATGTGCATCAATCAATTTCATAGACAAATCATATAAATATGTGCATCAATTTCATACCTTTTAATATTCCATCCAAGAACATAAGTACAGATCCAGTGAGATGATCACGGAGATTTCTAAAACTTCATAGTCGTTTGTGATAATCCTATATGATTGAGGTACATAATGAACAGATGCGGAGATTCCCGGTTTGACAAAACTTTTGCGGCAACCGTGAATACGTGCTTTTGATCGCAAAGGAAAAAGAAAAATCATCGTTTTCGAATTTAGCTTTGTGGTAGAACTCGTGCCTGATAACGTTTTGTAGTATAAAAGATAGGGAAAGAGAACGAAAAGGATTCTATATTAATCAGATATCTATTGGTTACATGGATATAATACATACATATACATTGAGAGGGGAAACCAAAAGACATCCTTTTTTGGACCGCACATCTATGGGCATGGGCCCTGTAACAATTAGTTTATTATTTTCTTATTCTATTTCATTTTTCTTGTTAGCATTATTAAATTGTAAATTGAAAGTAGCAATTATTTAGTCCCAGTGGAACGACCCATGCTTGCGTACTATCCGGTCGATAGCCGTGCACTTGCGATACACATTAAAATATCCCATCAAGTTTTTGGCGCCGTTGTCGGGGACTAAAATTTGTTATTTTTAGTTTCAGTCAAATTTTATATATTAGGCTTTAGATTTTTATTTATTTCTAGATTTTATTTGGGTATTTTTCTATATTTAGTGTGCAGGATAATTTGACAGTTAAAATGGAAACAAAATTTGTCTGGCAAAAAGGTAAGTAAGATAATCCTAACATTTTATTTTATTTTTTTGATTTTAATTTATTTTTGTAAATATTTAGATTAAGAAAGTTCTTATTCTCTAGATTCTTTTTTTTGTACATAATTTAGATTTGGATTTTATTTATTTTATTTTTAGATTTTTTTTTCTTTATTAGTAACAAAAAAAAACACACGTGCACACACCATTTGCATCGTCTGGCACCGATTATTAGGAACACACGTGGGATAGTACGGTGAACCCTCTAGGTGTTATCATCTGAAACACCACAAATCTCAGCCTCGTACCTTTGACAAGTCTTTGACTGTTGGTATATTTTGCTGAGGTAACCTGAGCCTACCCAATTTAGTCGACCCTGCATTTGCACGTGCACAAAAAAAATGTCGTACAGGTATTATAAGGACCAATATAATGATTATTTGATCGAGTATTTAAATGGACATATCCGTATTATGACCATACTATGGATAGTATTTGGGACCACTACCGACCTTCTGAAGGTTATGGTTCATACCATGGTGATCACAATTACGATTCACATGATCACCGTTCATATGAACGGGTAAATGAGCAATACTGTAATGATCAAAATGTGAGTTCTCCGTCTTTGGAAATTTTAGAAGATGTGCTCTGGCGTTTCATTGAAACTGCACAATTTAATGGAACCTTCATCAATTCTTCGATTAATCCTTTGAATGATAGGCTCGATCAATTAATTGAAAGTTAACGAAAATACGACTTAGAAAGGAAAAAAAAAATTGCAGCTTTAAATGCTGCAGTCAATGAACATATTGCACGTTTAGATGAGGATGAAGATAGGATTAGCGAAGAATCTGAAAATTGTAGCCATAATGATCATGAAGTTGTTACTCCAACTGAGCCTTATAGTAATAATGACATTTTTAGTTCAAATCCAAATAATATTGATGATTATTCACCTATTCAAAAGGAAGAGGATTAGACTAGAGATACCATAATTTTAGACGGTGTACTATATTCTTGTTGTTATGAAGCCGATGATGGTATAGAGGAATGAGTTTATCCCGAGGCTAGTGTTTTAGAGTCAAACGATTCGGAAACAATAGTCGCTGCTGAAGATGATAGAAGTGTAGAACCACCTGATTACAATCTAGAAGAAATAAAAGATCATTTTCTTAAATTTGATAGTTTAGATATTGAGGAAATAATGACTAGTATGCCCAAGGACATTGACCACTCTAGGTTTGGTGGTGAATACCATTCTCCCCGTGGTTTGCCTTTGACTCTTATAAAGGTCTCTCACTTGGGACTTGACATATGTGCCTCTATCTTCTTAAGAGATTATCTTCGTACACGGTTTCCCGAGCCTGATTATGTCCATGAAGAAATTTAGTTGTTAGAAACCCGTCATACTGTTGATGTAGTCCATCCGGTCCATGATACCATAATTGGCTTTGTTATCCCACAAAGATTTTATTTACCAAATGTGGGAATATCTCAATTTGATGTGTGTCATTATATAGTTTTTGGAACTAAACCTAATTATTTTAGGAAATTAGAATCATCGACACATTTTCTTAAGAATTCTATTGTGGTCAACTATGGAAGTCAAAATTGATTGACTTTGAGGATCCACAACTATTTCTATTATTGTAATATATGATGCGTAACTTGTGACTAATCCTTTCTTGGTCTGGCTGAAGACTTTAAACTTAGCACTTTTTAGGAGGTAACCCATGCTCATGCGACACGGTAATATCCTTCCGTAACTCCTTTTCTTCAAGTGGTAACAATTTCTCCTTGTTCATGTTTATAATTTTATCTTTAGAACATTGAGGACAATGTTAGATTTAAGTTTGGGGGTATGGGAGAAACTTTTTAGTTGAATTACATAAACTCCAAAGCCTACAAACTTGTGCCAATTAAGGATAACACTAACCAATCTAAGTGGATGGAAACATCTTGGTTGTAGGAGTTGAGGAACTCAAACATAGAGTTTATTCATAAAAGGACATAGCTCAGGTGTTAGAAATAACATGATAGTTTCACCGTATCTCGGAGTAGTCTTATTACGTTATGTATTTATTTTTTGTAACTTTATATGTTTCTTTAAGTGACTTGGTGGGGCACCAGGATCGAATTGTTATCACCGCCTGGATGAAGTAAAGTGATTGAGTTACTAAAAAAAAAGACCAGACCAATTAGACCAATCAGAATAAAAAAAAAAGATATATTAGAAAAAATAGAAAAGGAGATTTTTATTTTATTATTATTGTTCAATAAAATCGACCGTTGGGTCCCTTGTATATACCAGCTGAGTTGATCTTGAATTAGGATTATCGATCGTTGGTCCCCTTGTATATGCCAACTGTGTTTATATTAGTTCAGGATAGTATCTCAGTCCATTAGGATAGGATTCATCCTGGCAGTGACCTTCAGACAAATATGGGAAACACCATTCACCTTAGTCAACATCGCAAACCATCTATCTCTGTATCCATCTTCTTAATCTATTCATTTGGTTTGTTTGATTGCAGATATTGATGTCCATAATGAGACTATCTGAGTAGAGCTCTGTCACTTATATATGAATTTAATTCGCATCAGGGTACTTCCTCCTGTAGTCAATGAGAGAATGCCGACTAAGGAGATTGTTTAGTGTCGTTCATAGATTCTGCATAAGTAGTTAGGGTTTGGGGTAATGGGTACACCTCTTGTAAACCTTCCAGAGACTATTACTCGGCCCCTAAGGCCACCTAGGGGTTCAAAGGCTTGTTGCACATGCTAAGTGCAACCCTTATTCCTGCGACACTGAGTTAAGATTTTTATTTTTCCTTAATTTTTATCGATGACTAGCAAAATATTGGTTTGGGGGTGTGATAATTGCTTAATTCTTACATATTTACTACTCAAATTTACATTTATTAGTTCTTTATTTCGTACATATTCAATGGTTTTTGTTTAGTTTTGTAGTTGAAAAAAAAATAAAGCTCGATGGACTACAATCTGGAATTCTGCTGGTAAAATGGAGAATATTAAGTGATTAATAATTGAATGGGCTAACTCTGAAAGGAAGAACATGGAGAATTATTTCATTGGTCCATTTATTTGGATATGTGAGTATGGAAAACATGTCAAGGAGTGTGGTAAATGTGTCAAGGCGTGTGTATAAAGTGTGGAGCCAATTAATTCACAAATATGGCTAATTATATCGACATCGTATTTAGAGATATTTTGTTTAAAAAAGAATGAAATTAGTAAAGAATAATATGTTTCCAAACAAAGAAAATAAAGATTTCACGTGGTTCAATGATGACATATTGTTTGACGGGTGGCGCATTTCTATTGGAGGAGAAGGCCAAGAGCCGAGAGCAACAATAGATTAGAAATTAATTATCTTTTTATTTTAGTCTTGTTAGTTTTTGTCTTTGTAATAATGGATAGCTAATTCTCTCTACTGGGGTTGAATATGAAGCCAAATCTACTATGTAAGAAATTTCAGTACTCTTTAAATAAATACTCTTTTGGGTTTTAAATGATTTAATAGTTTCTCTTCATATTAAGCTTCGTTCTCAAACTGTCTTGAATAGTCTTCGGCTATTGATATTTAATAAGCGAAGGAGGTTATACTATTTTGTTACGTAATATTTGTTTTAACCGCAATACTTTCTGAGACGTATCGGTTTGGTCTCGATAGTTTTGAGTCATAGTATGAATATTCATTAAAGTTTGCTTGAGTATTTTACTTAGTTAAATGCTGGAATATGAAATCCCCAGTTTACTTTTGTTAGGTTATTATTTTCTTATTCCATTTTATTTATTTTAATAAATTAAGAATCGTACAAAACTTTGGTTGGTAACCTAGCAACAAGCTGGGCTCCAACACCTTTTTATTTTTCTTGTTAGCATTATTTAATTGTAAATTGAAAGTAGCAATTATTTAATCTCAGTTGAACGACCCGTGCTTGCATACTATCCAGTCGATAGCCATGTACTTGCGCTACACCTTAAAATATCCTATCAACAACTTGCGTAAATCCAATTATAAAGATAAACAATATAATGCAGAAAAGGAAAAACACAAGACACCAGAAGTTTTGTTAATGAGGAAACTACAACATCAGAAAAACCCCGGGATCTCGTCCAGATTTGAACACCAAACTGTATTAAGCAGCTACAGACACTAGCCTACTATCATACTTCGTACTGGAATGTAGTTGAGATCGAATCCACCCTCCAAGCGATTCAGTTACAATCGCGCTCCTTAAGTCTTTTGAACCTCGCAAGGCTCTACGCAATTGATTCCCTTAGCTGACGTCCTTTACATCCTAAGAGTTTTTTTAGCCAAAGTGAAGACTTTTGATACCAATCTGCCTCTAACATATAAGCCTATATGATTTTCTTTAGATTAAAGATCAACGGGTGGAAATATGTTTGCACTAGACAAAGCGAGCAAACCTCACAAATATGGAACTTACAACTCTCGAAGAGCAGCCTAGATTCTTAACCGCTCTCATGAACAATCTTCAAAGGATCACTTAAGATCCATTTTTAGATATATATTTTGAGGAATCACAAATTCTAAGATGAAAAAAACTTTGCCATTACTATCTATATTGCCTCAAAGAGATTACAAAAACCTCGATAACTGAAAAGCAATATTAGGATATAGAACTACCAAGGTAAAGATAATAGGACCTAGCTTCATGAATCCCCTAAGCGAAGTCTTTTAGTCATAAACTTAATTATGTTTCTAAGAGGAAACCTAGGTCTATACAGGATGACTATAGAATCAACTAAGACACAATGTGTCAGGCAAGGTTGTGAAATCGTAAATCGAAACGCAAATCGTTTTTCAATTTTTTGAGAATCGAATCGTGAATCGAAGATTCAAAGTCAATTATCAAATCGTTATATTTATGCTTATAAATATAATTAAACTTGACAAAACAGTTTTATATTTTGATATTTGACGTATTAATAGTATAGATATAAAATATGTTGATTGATTAGCATCAACAATCAAGTTGGTACAATGGTAGAGTGTCCACTTAATTAACAAAGTCTCTCAGGTTTGAATCTCACGCATCTCTTAAAAAAATTATTCATTTTTCTTAATTAATTTTCTGTTTTCTATGGAAGCATCTTTGTTTGACTTGGTCAAAAAGTCAAGAATCGTATCAAGCATCCCTTAAACAAAAAAAAATATCATTTTTCTTCCTTAATTTTTTGTTTTCTGCGGAAGCATCTTTGTTTGACTTGGTCAAAAAGTCAAGAATTGTATCTAAAAAGTCAAACTGACGATTCATGAGAGAAATGATTTGACCTAATGATTTGAAGCGAAAAAGAAATGTTTGGAGCGAATCGTTCGATTTGAATCGCAAATCGCACGATTTCAAAAACTATATCAGGGATTGATTTTCCCATTTGAAAGACCATCTCTATTTATAGTTTTCAAAGACCATGGGTTGCTCAAAATTCAAGCTAAGATAACTTGAGAATCAAGCAAACACTTTTAGGTCTTGAAAATACATTAGAAGAGTATATATTATGGTCTAGTTACGGAACCGTGTACAATAACTGTTTGGTTTGGCAAGTATGCCATAGGAACTAAAATCAATCTGATGTTCATTAAATACCTAAGAATTTAATCATGATACACACACATAAGTGTTTGAATGATCAATGAAATCTTAAAAGTGTCTAAGAGATTTCTAGCAATGCTAAACATATGAAGAAAAAAAGTCTCTGAGCATCTACTAAAATATGTTGGGACAGTTGGTAGAACGGTTCGTGAACCGTAAGTCTTGTTCATAGGTAAAGGTGAATCCGGGTTCGCCAACTCTATTAGATTACCAAACTTAGTTGACAACGGTTCGTGAACAAAGTTCTCCAACTACTAGCCTATTATACCAACTAAAAAATTCAGTTCACCACGGTTCATGAACTGTTCTCAACTGAACTTACAGTTTGCGAACTGGTTCGCCAACCTTCCCTATATTTCTGAAACTCAGATATCTATGATTTGCGAACTGGTTAGCTGATAAGCACGTAAGTGTGACGCATTTTCACCCATAACTACATTATCTATGACTCATTTTATTTATAATTAAGTTGTTTTAAGTCTTTTCTAGGGAATAAGCTCTTGCGGCAAAATTGGCTCGAAAAGTGGTGTTTTACACCCCAGGATAGAGTACTAAAGGAACCCCAGAAATGCACCGGAAGCACCCCAAAAATGTGTCGGAGGAACCCCGGAAAAATTACTATCTATGCCCAAAAACTACTATTTGCACCCCATAAGACAAGTGCTAAAGGGACACCCGTGCAGGATTAGGGGGAGGACATCTTCTTCTCAAATTCAAAAAATGAATTTTGGCGGGAAAACATTTTAATTAACAACAGATTTTTCGATCGGAAGTTGAAGGTGTTTGGGTGAGACTAAAAGGATGAAATTCGTTGGGTAGTTGTGATATGTCCTAACAAAGCTAGTATGGGTGTTTGTTTCGATCAAATTTGGCTGGATAACTTGGTTTAATCCAAACAGGGAGTTGGAGGAAAAACATGAGCTTGCACGAGTTGTGAGGAATTTAAACGTGTACTGCACGTGCTTGGAAGACTTAATCGATATTCTGGAGCGTGAAGAAGCTATAGAAGGAAAGAAATACAGCTGCAAACGCGTGGAGAAGCTAAAACAGAAAATTATTGCCGTGAGAATAAAAATAATAAAGAGAAGAATTTTTGAAGTTATGGAGGAGATTCGATGCATCTTTCGGGTATAAATAGGTTTCCTTAGTACCATACAAGGGGTGTGGAGAGTTTGGGGATGTGAGGAGAGCTCAGGAGCGAGAAATCACGAGTTGCGGAAACTCGGGTTCTGCTGCTGCTGATGAACATCAAGAACACGAAAAACAACACCTGCTGAAGACAGTCGCTGAAAACTGTCGAATATTTACGGCAGTGGGTAGCACTTTTCCAGCGACTTCGGAACAGTGACTACAACACTTTTATTATATCGTTCATTTTGTGACGCTTTTCATGCATCACAAAATCCAGTTTTTCACTATTTTCTCCATTTTCACCATTGTAAACACTTTTTGAGCAAATAAAAAATATTTTGAGAGTGTCTATAATATGAGGAGCTAAACCCCAACACTGGGACGACGGAGGAGGCCGAATTTCGTACATGGGTAAATTTATTTTATTCTTTTTTATGACTTTTGCACTAATATTAATTGAAATATGATTTTGATTAATTAGTTATTATTTTATTAGATGGGTCATGCTTGCTTAGATGTTTGATGTCCCATGCTTACGATTTATAACTAATGTTTTTAGAATCTACCTTGGCAAAAATAAGAGTCCATGTTTACATTTCTTGAGCTAAAATTGTTGAGAATAAATAATTGAACCTTATGTTATGAAGATTGGCCGAATCCTTAGTTCCAGTACCTCTTGCACCATTTGTAATATTATTGTATATTTTTATTAAATTTAAAAACTCGAATCTTCACAAGTCTTAGAGTTCGAATCCTATTTACCACTACTACAACAAAGTTGAAATCACATCAATTTTAAAACAACTTTATTATAAATAAAATGAGTCCTAGATAATGTAGTTATGGGTGAAAATGCGTCACACTTACGTGCTTATCAAATTCCCCCACACTTACATTTTGCTAGTCCTCGAGCAAAACCTCAAGACTCGCTCAACAGATGGTAATTTGCGTAACACCAAGAGAGACCCGCTCAACAGCTGGTCATGTGAATCAAAAGAATAGACACCGCTCAATAGCTGGTCATTTGTGTAACATAGAGAAAGACCCGCTCAACAGCTGGTCATAAGAAAACAAAAATAATAGACCCGCTCCACAGCTGGTCATATCAATTTTTTTTTTTTTTTTTATGACCCGCTCAACAGCTGATCATAAAAGTAAATTCCTAAGGTAGACCCGCTCAACATCTGATCATAAAAGTAAATTCCTAAGGTAGACCCGCTCAACAGCTGGTCATAATATGATAAGGAAACTCCTACAAAAATAAACAAAAAGTTAATCACTCCCCCACACTTAAATCTAACATTGTCCTCAATGTTCTAAAAATGAAATTAAAAGCATGAACAAGGAGAAACTGTTACCATTTGAAGCAAAAGAGTTAAGGAAAGATATTACCGTGTTGCATGAGAATGGGTTACATCCCAAGAAGTTCTTTTAAAGTCTTCAGCCAGACATTGGAAAGGATTAGTCACCTCGAATCGTATAACAGTAGTCGGAATAACTGTGGGTCTTCAAAACCAAATAGAGATGACCAAAGGAAACTGTAATAAACCAACGAAATGAGCAAGACTAGCATGCCCTTACCTAGTTTCCAGATTAAAAAATTTATATCTAATTGTGGTTCAGGTTCAGGTTATATGAAAGGGTCTAAATAAAATATTTTCATTGGCTGCGTTTCTTCATAGGTAGGATCCGAATTATTAGGTCCTAGAGTCTGGAAAAACTCAAATAAGAACTTAGAAGCATATAATAATAACCTGAATAATTGAGGATCCTTAAAGTCAATCAAATTTGACTTACACAATTGACCACGATAAAAGTGATGGTCATTCTTAAGTAAATGTGTCGATTCTAATTTCCTAAAGCATTTAGGTTTAGTCTCACAACTTAATATTCGACACATTTGGAATATAAATGTTCCCACAGTTGGAAGAAAACTATTTGGTGGGAAAACAAAGTCAATCTGGGTATCATAGCCTAGGCAAACCACATCAACCAGAGGATGGGTTTCTAATGACTGAACTTCTTCCTGGACATCATTAGGTTCGGGAAAACGAGTATAAAGGTAATCTTGTAAAATGGTCGAGGCACAGATATCAAGTCCTAAGTGAGGGGACTTTCTGAGAGTTAAAGGTAAGGCACTAGGGAAGTGATAATCACCCCCAAACTTAGAGTTTTCAGTGTCTTTAGCTAGACTAGTCACAATCTCCCTAATTTCTAGATCATCAGATTCTTGAAAATGGTCAATTGATTCTTCTAAGTTATTATCAGGTAGTGCATCTTTACTCATTTCTACGGGTCTATCTTCTTCGTCCAAGACTATTGTTTCTAATTCGCTAGACTCTAAAACAACATTTTCAGAATAAACCTGTTCCTCTAAACCACTATCGGCTTCGTAATCAAAAGGAAAAACTATATCGTCTAAAACGGTGGTATCCCTAATCAAATCCTCGTCCTTTTGAATAGGCGGATAATCATAAAAATTATTTGGATTTGAACTAGAAATAATATAATCATTACAAAGCTCAATTGGATTAATAGATTCTTGATCACTATGCCTACATATTTCAGATTCTTCATTACTACTATCCTCATCGTCATCATCATAATATAATTTCTGACATTCAAGAATTCTCAATCTTCGTTCCAAACTAAGCGGTCTGTGTTTATAATACTTCTCGTAGATCATTAGAGGTGATTCCTCGCTTACCGTTGGAACATCCCAATGTCGTTTCCCATGTATATATTCACCAAGAGTTATTTTAGATGACGTCTCCTGATAATGAGAATTTCTACGCTTATAGTCTCGTAACGTCATCTCAGGTGGCGTCTCCTGAAAAGGATTCATCACCCCGAAAATACAAACTACAGAGGAATTCTACACAATCACAAACAAGGCTGACTCGACCAAATCAAACCTATTGAATCTAGCAAACAAAAAGCATGATGGCTCCCTTAGATTGTTTCTAGACCAGCTTCTATTCCTCCAAAAGGAAATTAGGTATCGTTTTAGTAAACCTCTCTAGATCGATCCGAATAAAGTGAGTCGAAGAGAAGTAGGGGAAGCTCAGAGGAGCTTTGATACCCCCACCTTTTTGGCAACGTTTCTCATTAGGGCGGCTCTAGTCGACTCACAGTAATCTTCCTGAACTTTTGAGTTAAGCTAATAAGATACCCAATACTTCCCTTTGAATGACTTTCCTACAAGCTCATTACCCTATCGGTCTCGTTCTAATCAGTATTTTAAGCTTGGGTTCGCGTAGGTTATGTGTTCCTAAGGCGGGCAAGAAGAGAACGGTGATGAAATCCGAACCCTTATCTTGTATGGCCTGGCCTTGCCCTTTACTAGGAAATTAAAGTCCATATTCAAAACCTCAACATATATGCACCTTAAGGAAGACAGTAAACCCACTGACAGGGGATTCGCGGGTGTTTAGAAGCTTACCTCCCATACTAGACGGGCAACGAAACGGTTGTAGTCGACTCGGGCCACTGACTCCTGTGTCAGTGTACGAACCCGAGGTGCCGAGACGATATCGTAATCGTCGTCCTTCCCTGCAAACCGTTTATATTTAAAATTTTACCCTTCCGTAGGGTTTAAAAAAAATGTCCAAGTCCAAAGTCCAAAAATAAAAAGGTTCAAAAATAAAAATTTACAAAAATAAAGTCCTATTTACAATTTCTAAAAATGAAATCTAAAAATATAAATAAAATCTAATTAAAAAAATAAAAATAAAATATCTTCGACTTTTCTCCGTTCTTTTCGCTTTGTCTAGCTTTTAATCCCCCAGGTCTTTCGTCTCCAATTCCTCTTTGATTCAAAACCTGCAACAAAAAGACAAATACCCAAGAAACGTAAAAAAGAACAAAAGAATAAAAATCTAAAAACTCTAAATCTAAAAACAAATCCGCGTCGGCGGCGTCAAAAATTGATGTGATTTCAACTTTGTCGTAGTAGTGGTAAATAGGATTCGAACTCTAAGACTTGTGAAGATTCGAGTTTTTAAATTTAATAAAAATATGCAATAATATTACAAATGGTGCAAGAGGTACTGGAACTAAGGATTCGGCTAATCTTCATAACATAAGGTTCAATTATTTATTCTCAACAATTTTAGCTCAAGAAATGTAAACATGAACTCTTATTCTTGCCAAGGTAGATTCTAAAAACATTAGTTATAAATCGTAAGCATGGGACATCAAACATCTAAGCAAGCATGACCCATATAATAAAATAATAACTAATTAATCAAAATCATATTTCAATTAATATTAGTGCAAAAGTCATAAAAAAGAATAAAATAAATTTACCCATGTATGAAGTTCGGCCTCCTCCAACGTCCCAGTGTTGGGGTTTAGCTCCTCATATTATAGACACTCTCAAAATATTTTTTATTTGCTCAAAAAGTGTTTACAATGGTGAAAATGGAGAAAATAGTGAAAAACAGGATTTTGTGACGCATGAAAAGCGTCACAAAATGAACGATATAATAAAAGTGTTGTAGTCACTGTTCCGAAGTCGCTGGAAAAGTGCTACCCACTGCCGTAAATATTCGACAGTTTTCAGCGACTGTCTTTAGCAGGTGTTGTTTTTCGTGTTCTTGATGTTCATCATCAGCAGCAGAACCCGAGTTTCCGCAACTCGTGATTTCTCGCTCCTGAGCTCTCCTCAGATCCCCAAACTCTCCACACCCCTTGTATGGTACTAAGGAAACCTATTTATACCCGAAAGATGCATCGAATCTCCTCCATAACTTCAAAAATTCTTCTCTTTATTATTTTTATTCTCACGGCAATAATTTTCTGTTTTAGCTTCTCCACGCGTTTGCAGCTGTATTTCTTTCCTTCTATAGCTTCTTCACGCTCCAGAATATCGATTAAGTCTTCCAAGCACGTGCAGTACACGTTTAAATTCCTCACAACTCTTGCAAGCTCATGTTTTTCCTCCAACTCCCTGTTTGGATTAAACCAAGTTATCCAGCCAAATTTGATCGAAACAAACACCCATACTAGCTTTGTTAGGACATATCACAACTACCCAACGAATTTCATCCTTTTAGTCTCACCCAAACACCTTCAACTTCCGTTCGAAAAATCTGTTGTTAATGAAAAAAAATTCCCGCCAAAATTCATTTTTTGAATTTGAGAAGAAGATGTCCTCCCCCTAATCCTGCACGGGTGTCCCTTTAGCACTTGTCTTATGGGGTGCAAATAGTAGTTTTTGGGCATAAATAGTAATTTTTCCGGGGTTCCTCCGACACATTTTTGGGGTGCTTCCGGTGCATTTCTGGGGTGCCTTTAGTACTCTATCCTAGGGTGTAAAACACCACTTTTCGAGCCAATTTTGCCGCAAGAGCTTATTCCCTAGAAAAGACTTAAAACAACTTTATTTGAAATAAAATGAGTCCTAGATAATGTAGTTATGGGTGAAAATGTGTCACACTTACGTGCTTATCATTCGCCAACCTACCTTGAGCAGAAATAACAGTAGTTCTTAATTTCTCTATTTTGATATTTGAAATATTCCCGAGTGATAAAATCATTTCCATGCGTAATTTTCAACTGATCCACAAATTAATTCACAAACAATAAATTGCTTTGTATTAATATTGTTAAGGACCGTTGAACATCTTTGCTAAATTTATATTTCGATTTTTTTAACAAGACAAGCTTGACTCGAAACTTCTTCTTTGTAAATATACTAGAAGTCGTACGATATAGTCTCAATAGATACAATGGTAAGATAGTAAGTAAAATAAAATGGTCCAGTCTTCACATATCTGATACAAAAGTTCTGCAAATGTCTTCGTCGATCTTCTGTCTTCGAGTGTGATGTTTGATACTCAACTACCAAATTCTAACCTAGTCCGGGACTTGACTTAGTAGACTAGAAATCAAGTATAATTTTGATCATCTGACATTGACAACAAGCTTGAGATAGCAAAACTTGTGGGTTCAACCGAGCATTTCTGTAACATTACATAACTTCTTGAGATAGAAATTCTCGGTTGAACCCACAAGTTTTGCTATTTCAAGCTTGTTGTCAATGTTAGTTGATCAAAACTATACCTTGATTTCTAGTCTACTGAGTCAAGTCTTGGACTAGGTTAGAATTTGATAGTTGAGTATCAGACATCACCCTCAAAGACTGAATATCAGCAAGACATTTGGAGAACTTTATTATTAAGATATGTGAAGATTGAACCATTCTATTTTAATCACCTTACCATTTTATCGTATGAGAGTACTATGTCGTATGACTTACAATAGATTTATCGCAAAGAAGAAATTTCGAGTCAATCTTGTCTTGTTTAACATCTCGAAATATGATTCAAGCATAAATGTTCAAAGGTCCTTAACAATATTGATTCCAAAAATTTTATCATTCAAGAATTAATTTGGATCAATTGAAAACTCTCCATGAAAATAATTTTATCATTTGGGAATGTTCCAAACATCAAAAGAGAGAAATTTAAAATTTATGATATTTCGGCTTAGGGTAGGTTGGCAAACCAGTTCACAAACCATAGATATCTGAGTTTCAGAAATACATGGAAGGTGGCGAACCAATTCGTAAACCGTAAGTTCAGTTGAGGACAATTCACGAACCGTGGTGATCTGAATTTTTAATGTTGGTGTAAAAGGCTAGCAGTTAGTGAATCCAGTTCACGAACCGAGTCCATCTAAGTTCTTGAGCCGAGTACGGTTGGAGATCCTGGTTCACGAACTGGAGCACCCTGACTCGTAAACTATTGCCTTACGGTTCATGAACCGTTTCACTAACGGTCCTAGTAGAATTTAGCAGATGCTCAAATACTTATTTATGAAATATGTTTAGCATTGCTATGACTCTATTAAACACTTCTAAGACATCACTGATCACTAAAACAATTGAGTATGCGTATCATGATTAATTCTTAAGTGCTTAAATGAACATCAAATTACTTTTAGTTCGTAATGCATATTTGCCAAAGAGCAATCATTGTACCACTACAAGAAAACTTGGCTTAGCGAATATTTTCTTACAGTTGGCGAAATACTTTACTAACTATTTCTGGTAAATCAAAATAATCACGGTGGCTAGAAAATTCTACCCACTTGTTTTCAGCAACAACAGTGGGTTCAATCCTTTGGCAACAATGCTTCAACATCTCAAGAATCACTATGTGCAACTATTAGCTTTCAACCACCATGTATCGCCAACCAAAATTTACACCGGAAGCTATACACTTGTGGCTACTAGTCTGAGCCACCAAAATATTATCTTGCTAGAAACATGTACCGACCAGCAGATTGGTGACGTTGCTATCAGCATTCAACTACTAGTTTTAGGCACTAAAGATTGCTCTAGAGGTTGAATACTTCTAGCCAATAGGTTTAGGTACCAGTACCATCCATTGGTTGACAATTATTCCAATTAGCAAATCCACTGCGTTATTATCTGGCTTTAGCGTTTACGATTTGGCAACTGTAAAGTTTACCATAAGTCAAATACCTCTAGCCACTGCAACTAGCCAGCTGATCAATTTGGTGGTAGGCCCCTATCCCGACTACATGGTTTGATGGTTTTCCATGAGTAGTTATGGGCTACATTTTGGCTTATTGGGGGTTCGTATCTATTGCCTACGGTAAAACAAAGCTATATATCATTTTGGTTTAGCGATTCTTATACATGGCATACTCATAGGATGATTTCAATACAAATTAATTTAATTTTAGAATTAAATGGATCTTATGAAATATGCTTAAGCATTTACATACCACGTGTTGTCATATTCTGCTTAAAGTGCATTTTAGAATTCATTATAAATTATTGATTCGATTTCTCATTCTTCGTTCATTCTGATTAATGACCTCTTCCTTTAAGCTAGAATCTTCATAGGAACCCTAGATCTACGGATTCTCGTCATTTTATCCTGAATGACTTCTTCGTCTTAGTCGGAATCTTCATCGAGACTTGTACTTACAGATTTTTTTCGTGTTATATATCCTCAATGAACTCTTACTCTAATTCTGATCTCCGCTGGAACTCGAAATTTACCATCATTAGACTTCAAAACTTTGTCTAGTCGAAAGTCAGAGATAATCATCGAATACATTTCTCATTTTTCTAATTCATTCTTGTGTATATATTTGAATTTGTTTATAGTCGATGGTTGATAACAATATCCACAAATATTCTAATTTATATAATATTCTTTGAAAAAATTTCATATTGAAGGTTGATAAATAAACCAAATGCAGGAGTTCGTTTTAGCACAATAAAAAGAACCACACACTATCTCAATCCGTATGAGAATCTCAGACAAAATCTCCACCGTCCAATTTTTTTGGTAATCCGTGTGCCTATCCTTATCTATAGCTCTAATACTCTGTTTACTAATGTCTAAATCCAGCGTGTATATTACCAGTTATTTTAGTCATCATATTGCCATGCCTTTGTTAAATGAAAATTTCCTCTTGACGTATGCGTTGGATATATGGCTATAAGAATTGCTGATGGATCTTTCTGTATTAGTTGTTGGTGGAGAGAATTAAGTCCTATGGTCTGTACATTGCCTTACACTTACGGTATGAGAAGGATATACTTGCTTTTAGTGGATGCACACATGGTTTATCTTTCGATGAAGCCGATGAACTAACCTTGATCAGGTACGATGACTGGAATGATATGTATATATACATTTTCAGATGAGAAACTAAATTATGCCTTTCGTGTTGTTTATTTTAGGAAAAATGCAAGGTCAATCACAAAATATGAATTGCCTGTGTCCCTCTCCTATAGACGTTCAGTTTTGTTTCCCAAGTCTATTTCCCCCTTCCAATCCACCTATAGCTTATCTGTTTTCATAAAGTTGTCCACCACACGAGAGAAGTAATCAGTTAGAGATGACCTTATTGAGGTTTAAATTTTCTCATTTTGTGTTTATGATGTTCTTGGCCTTTTATTTAATGATTTTCTTTTGGGGACTGTTTATGCTTTGGATGACTTGACTGACATCTTGCACATTCATGGAGTTGTTTGTAGCTTATCTATCTTCGTAATGTGGTCCATTCAGGATGTGATTTCAAGGTTGTTTTAGCTGCTGTTTTATGGAATTTGATGTTATTGTTTTTTGCTAAATATTTCTACATTATATAAACATTGTAATGCTGATACACAGTTACTTCCCTGGTTGCAGAATCTGTGTTCCTGCACACTGTCCAATAACAGAAATTCTGGATGAGGAGGTTAGGTTCCTTGCCTTTCAAAATCTTTCATTAGTTGTCTTTTACAGGCTTTTCTGTAAACCCTTAGTTTCAAATGTGCATATAATTGCAACCTATCTCATCAAGCAAATTGGTCAACGTAAGATTATGTCCATAGCGGATGCGTATCATTTAATATTGCATCGAATAGAAGTAAATTATGATAACTTTTATCTCTTAGTAATTATGGTTAATTAGAACTTAGATGGCATTATGGGATGTTGACAATTATATATTTTTCTTCCAGTGGATTACTGTTAGCTTGTTGAACTACTGACAGGAGAAGGCTAGAGCATTAGTAGCTCGAAAATCCCTTTCCACACTGAGTGTGAGTTCCGACATTTAGGCAGTAAACATGGAAAAATGCTTATGAGTAGCTAACAGAGAAATGCATTGCTTTTGACTTGGAGTTATTTTGTTTTAGTTTATATGCATTTTGTACTCGTGGTCTCAAATTTTGTTATTACTAGCTAGGCGGGTGCAAGTGTATCAATAGACAAATTTCAAACATGAATGGATTGCTGCAGTGGAACGAACTTAATTGTGAAGGTGGTTGATGAAGGACAAAGCCTCTTATCTACACTGCAGGAAGCGTGCCAAGGGATTCATTTTTTCATTTGGATGTCTCTCATTGCCGCTGTTTCATGAGTTGGATTAGGTTTGAATGCTTACCTTCCTAGACCCTGCAAATCGCATACATACCACAGGAACAGAGGTACCGTATGGTGAGAGCTTAGTAAGTACATGTACAAACCCGGATCCTGACTCTCAGCTGCTAACAATTCCTCAATGACAGCCTAGGTCCCGCGTGTCCTTGGTATCTTAGTATGTTAGTTGTTTTTAATGTACAATGACTATGGATGTGAGGGACAAGTTTTGTGTTGTCTTATCGGTTAATCAGAAGAGGTGGATAGATTTTGTAGTTGACTGTTTTTGGATATTTCAATATTGATAATATCTAATGTATAATTTTCAAAATAAAATCCATATATATTATTTTTTTGCATTATAATACATTTGTAAATCATTCCCTAGCAGCTCAAATTTGTAGTTGGCTGATGGCCTTAACCTAGTGAACGTGAACGACTGGATCTTATGTTGGTTGAATTCTTTACCAACATCGCACCTTAGCCAGCCAACTATTCTGCTGCTAGAACCCTCTACCAAATAAGATTTAGTTGATAAAACTCTTGACCGTCAAAACATTCGGTGATAACAAATAATTTTGCGGGTGAAGTGTTTCAGCAACAAATTTGTGCTTCTACCAACGATAGTTATTAGTTATTGGAAAATTGTGTCGACTAAAACTTTCGTCGTTTCATTTAGTTGAAAGATATCTCTTCCAGCAGCATTGTTGGTCCAGGTATTCAGCAAAGCATCCTTTAGTCACAGAGCGTATCTGTTGCCATGTTTGTTGCTGCAGAGCTCCACCCGCGAAAAATGGCCCTGTACCAATTGAATCAAAGTAGTCGCTAAATCCTAGTTTTCTTGTAGTGCACACGATTCCGTAACCGGACCAATGTGTATATTCTTCTATGTGATTTCAAGATAATTTCTCACATGCTTACTTGAAACCCTAATTATAGTTTCATCTAATTAGAGAAAATGTTTACTTGAGTCTCGAGTTATCTTAGCTTGAATTCTAAGCAACCCTTAGTCTTGAAAAACTATAAATAGAGATGCTCTTTTTTAACTGGGAAAATTAATCCCTGACACTTTTGGGTCCTAGTTGATTGATATCTAGAGTCGTCCTCTATTGAACTAGGTTTCCTCTGAGAAACATAATTAGGTATATGACTGAAAGACTTCGCTTTGAGGATTCGTGAAACCAGGTCTGACTATCTTTATTTTGTTAGCACTGCTCGGTCGAACTCGCATGCGTTGCTATGTCAAGCATGTTTGTTAATGTTAGTGATCAAAACTATAAGTCTTGATTTCTAGCATATTTATAGATGTCTCGGACTAGGACATAGATTGTGTAGTTGAGCTTTAGACTTCACGGTGTTCATCATTTGAAGACGAAGAACTACTAAGGGGAGCTTGTGGAACTTCATCGACAAAAGGTATGTGGAGACTGAAACTCATCTATCACTTTGAAAAGTCTATTTCTACTCTATCTCCTATATTGAGACATAAGTCGTATTACGGTATAGTTTTCTACTATACACATTTGAGATTTTGAGCTGAGTTTATCTCGCTTACATATTTGTCGAAATATGTGTTGGCAAGCTTTCGCTTCGACCGAGTTCATCTTATATTCTTGACGAATGTCGGAATATGACCATTTGAAAATTTTCGAGTAACATATTACATGGTTTGTGTGATACAATCATTTGGTGTACACTGGGAATGTTTCGTTATGATTATTTCAATATCTTGAAAATTGCTTTGATGCTAATAGTGTGTGAAAACGGCTATTGTCATCCTCTAAGAAAGTTTCAATGATTGAAATAAAGAGCTTAGAATCATGTAACCATGTTTGGATATAAACATAGTGTGTTTTCACATTTATGTGTAAGTCCAAAACCGGGAACCTGAAGTATGCGTACCCGTACGCGTACTGACGGTTGTTGGATGTCTGGGAAAGTATGCGTACCCGTACGCATACTGGCGGAAGTCTCACATCCGTGAATTTCTGCTGGAGTTTTGAAGTGTGAATTGGTATGCGCACCCATACGCGTACTGGCGTAACCCAAACTCGGTGCGGCTACTTAAGTATGCGTACCCGTTTGCATACTTGAATGGTTAAAGTTCTAAAATCGGTTGTAACATGAACAAATACATTTATATAATAAGGAACGCATTCTTTGGAAACCGTGGCTATAATGTTCATGAATTGATTTGAGTGAATCAAACCGATTTTGCTTTAATTGTGTTCTTGTATACTTCTATGAGAATATAGCAATTGAACAACTCTTTAACTAGTTTCATTTGAGTCATTTGAACTATTTATGGTTAAGATGAATAAGGTTCATATGAGAGTGTTCATATAGCTAACCTCGGTTAACTACTGTTGAGCCAACATGGTATACACGTTTAGGTACAGTTACATAAACCTAAATGAGGGTACATTTCATTTGTGTATAACAAGCTAAGTTCGATCTAACGGTTGTAAGATATTAGCTTGTATCTAATCAGGTTTTCATCTAACGGTGAATATTGAATGCTTTGTTACCAAGGTAACTTAGATTCCAAACCCTGATTTGAAAATTATATAAAGGAGAACTCTAGCAACTGGGAAACCTAATCCCCATACCTCCTGTGTGATACTAGTTGCGACAAGAGTCGATTCTTCTTTAACCTTAGGTTTTTCACTAAACCCTGTAGGTTAACAACTTAAAGACTTCATTGGGATTGTGAAGCCATACCCAACTATTTTCTCTGTAGTTGCGTGTTCTGATCTTGCTTTGTTCTATCGTATTGAGTACTATCTTATCTAAGATTTGCTCGAGATTTAATCTCCGATAGGCAAGATTAAAAGTAGTCACAAACATCTTCGTCTCATCGTTTGTGAATCCACAATATCTTGTTTCGCTACCGTACGATTAAGATTATTATGAGGTAATTGATAATACTAGGCTGTTCTTCGGGAATATAAGTCCGGTTTATCAATTGGTTCCTGTTCATCTTGATTTATCAAAAGACGGAACAAAAACTCTTGGGTATTTCTGTGGGAGACAGATTTATTCAATTTATAGACTTTTCTGTGTGAGACAGATTTGTTTATCAAGTCTTCGACTTTGGGTCGTAGCAACTCTTGGTTGTGGGAGAAATCAGCTAAGGGAATCAAGTGCGTAGTATCCTGCTGGGATCAGAGATGTAAGGAACGCAATTGTACCTTGAATCAGTGTGAGATTGATTAGGGTTCAACTACAGTCCAGTTCGAAGTTCATTAGTAGTAGGCTAGTGTCTGTAACGGCTTAATACAGTGTGATGTTCAAACTGGACTAGGTCCCGGGTTTTTTCTGCATTTGCGGTTTTCCTCGTTAACAAAATTATGGTGTCTGTGTTATTTCTTTTCCGCATTATATTTTGTTATATAATTGAAATATCACAGGTTGTGCGTTGTATCGATCAATTAGGAAATCCAACCTTTGGTTGTTGATTGAAATTGATCGATCCTTTAACATTGGTCTTTGGTACCGTTCAAGTTACTTCTCTTATATTCAATCAGGCTCGCAAATTTCTATTTGATGATTGCAGATTTAATTGAGAAATAGAGATACAACTCTTGTATATACTTTTCTCTAGATTGAGTCTGACTGTCTAGTTGATTCTCTAGAAAGTATATTGGAGTAAGTCCTCTCAGATTGTCAAACGAATTGTTGGGTGTGGTTGTTGTACCCCCGCATTTTCAATTGGTATCAGAGAAGGCAAACACGTTTAAGTCCTCACAAGTCTTTGTTTGTAGCGATCTGACTATATGGACAGAAGTGTTATCTCAATAAATGCACCACCAGATCCAGGGATTTCAGAATTCTCTTCCATGACTGATCTAATAAAATCTGTAGAAGAAATTCTATCTAAACCTCCACCAGGTTTAAAATCCCTTGAAGTGTTTTCAGGGCTTGAAAAGAAACTTGAAAGCTTATCTCTTGATGTTGAGTTATACCTCCGGAAAGAACAAGAATCTCTTGACAAGCTAAATCAAGTTATGATGAATAATACTCATGTCGAGGTTAATATTGATTTACTAATTAGTTAGAGAAATGCTCCTCCTCTGTGTAATCCACTTGGTTGTAGCAAACTAAACGAATTACAAGAGGAGTTTAAATCTCAGTCATCTGATGGTATCACCTCAAAGCATGAATCAGTTCATTGGTCAATTCCTGATACACTTTATCAAGATAATAGTATTGCCCTCTCCTGTGAGAAAGTCAGAATGTCTCTTTTTACTAAAAGAGTTTCTCTGTGCAGTACTGAACATTATCTGCAGAGACTGTGTGTTACAAGTTGGAAACGAAGAAATCAGGAACACAAACTGTCTTGTGCTCTTTTTAAGATCTTTGAGAAACTTGTAAAAACAGTCCTTTGGGTTTCTCTCAATACTGTAAGATGTAAGAGGTGTTGGAAAGAAACTCTTTCTTGGTGCCATGGTGAGCAAGACATTGTTCACCTTAACACAACTTGATTGTGTTGGAAGTGCATTCTCACCAAGAAATGCCCTGCTATGTATACGGTGAGGGAAGCACGAGAATTGGGGCGTATACGTTGCGTTAGGTACGATTTTGAATCTTTGGTAAGGCTGTAGAATTCAATTGGATTCTTTTAAAAGGTATGTCTATAAACTTGAGAAAGATTTGTGTTTTTATCATTTGCTTAGAGTACTTATAATGATCCATGTACCTTGCTTATCGTTCATTTCTACCTAACTTGATATGTGTTTAAGGTTCTTAAATGTTTACGTTTGAAAATAGTAGTTCGGGATGTTCGGACTTCTTGGTACACATACCAGGTATTATATCATCATTTAAAATCAAAATCCAGGGGTTTTAGTACGCATACCCGTCTGCATACTGCTCCAGGTCACGAAAATTCGTTTGCAAACCCGTATGCATACTGGCCTGTAGACGTCGATATTCGGTAAACTTGTTTTGGCCGTAACTTCTTTGTCCGAACTCGGAATGACCTCATTCTTTTTGAATTCTCTTCCTCTTTGAATTATCTTCAAAATGGAGATGAGAATTCTTGAATTTGGATGAGTTAAGATTGGTCACTGTCTTGTCTCTTGTTTTTGAGTGTTTTGCTCCGTTTTCGTTGCACTTGTTCTACTTCTCTTGGACTTGGGCACTTGGATTATTGGAGTACTCTTCTTTTAAGCTCATTTGTAGCTTTTACAAGAATGATGTTGGTGAATCACAAAGAAGGAACTTCAAGAATGGGCAATAGTACACATTACTATATTTGGAATTCTTGAATGTTCACAATCATCTTTTGTGAACTATGGTGCATGGTCGTTAATGACTTTGTATGTTCTTCTTTGTTAAGAAAATCTTTTTATACGCCTTTGGTATCTATTCTTGGTGTAAATCTGAGCGAAAAAGATTGATTCTACCCTCTAAGGACAAATCATCTCGCATGTGCATTACGAGTTTTTCTTGATGTCTAGGAAACTTCTTATGAGAATTTATTCTTGTCTTTAAGAAGGATAACTAGGGTTTGGAATAGCCATTATTGTGAGTACACATAGCTATTTCCAACGATTTTCATCTTGCAATGTTTTTAGATTTATTTATTTAAATTCTAAGTTATTTGGAAGATGACTTTTTGCAATGTTAATCATTATGATTTTATATATTGCAAATTGTTATGGGATATGTTGTTTACGTCCGTGAACCTGTGACTATCCCATACTTGTTCAAAAGTTATCTCTATTATGTCGATATGAATGTATTGATAAAAGATAAAATGAACTTTTGAAAACAAAAGTTAAAGCCTTTTATGTCATTATGCCAATTTTGATGAAAGAAAGGATAAAACTTTTGTTTACAAGGATTAAGTCTATTATATGTCATTATGCAAATAGTGATGAGAAATAGAATGAATCCTTGTTTATTTCACAGTATTGGTCGATCTCCGATCCACATTTTTTTTGTGTATATATTGTGTTTCTCCGTAAGTTCTCTTATGTCGAGCATGGCCAATTGAATTGATCATTTTTGTTGATGATTCAGTTGAGATTTTTGGATTCAAATCCATGTTTTTCATGTGATTTGGTTATGTCCAAAGAAATCCTTCTTTTCTTGTAAAAGCAAGGTCGCCTTTGTTGTTCTTTCGGGAATGACATTATTTGGGGGAGAGTTCTTTTTGAACTTGTGCTTTATTGCCAAATCTTTGTGGGGAGTGCGGCTGTGGAATATTATAGGGGTTATCTTGTATCTTTATAAACTCCTTGATGAATGCATTTAGCTTCGGCTTTATGATTGCATCTAAATAGGTTGGTATGTTATTCTCTTTTGGTCATGAAGTATCTCTATGAAAATTTCATGAGGATCCCACTAGTTTTCGTACCTTTACCAATTTATATTGACAAAAAGGGGGAGAATTAATGTGTAGTTCACACTACAAATACATATGGTTTACGGATCATTATGTAAGGGGGAGTGGTTTTCATGTGAGATGAAGTATTGACTAAGGGGGAGTGATACATATCACCATAGTATTGTTGTCAAAGTTGTGATACAATTGGACTTTGATGCTGTGTAATAATACTATGACACTGTATAACAATGATTGAGAGCAACTGTTTTCTCATTATTATTGCTATAGATCTTCAACAACGATGATGCGGAATTGAACACATTTGGAATCATTGGAATACTTGGAAATGACGAAGATCTCGAGTAACATTAAAGAATCAAGGAGATCAAGCATTTGGATGAGAAGCTACAAAGTTTATTTATTTTGTAAACCATATGTATTGATAGTTTTGTCACTAAAATTGACAAAGGGGGAGATTGTTAGAGCACTGCTCGGTCGAAATCGCATGCGTTGCTATCTCAAGCATGTTTGTCAATGTTAGTGATCAAAACTATAAGTCTTGATTTCTAGCATATTTATAGATATCTCGGACTAGGACATAGATTGTGTAGTAGAGCTTTAGACTTCACGTCGTACATCATTTGAAGACGAAGAACTACTAAGGGGAGCTTGTGGAACTTCATCGACAAAAAGTATGTGGAGACTGAAACTCATCTATCACTTTGAAAAGTCTATTTCTACTCTATCTCCTATATTGAGACATAAGTCGTATTACGATATAGTTTTTTACAACACACATTTGAGATTTCGAGCTGAGTTTATCTCACTTACATATTTCTCGAAATATGTGTTGGAAAGCTTTCGCTTCGACCAAGTTCATCTTATATTCTTGACGAATGTCAGAATATGACCATATGAAAATTTTCGAGTAACATCTTACATGGTTTGTGTGATACAATCATTTGGTGTACACTTGGAATGTTTCGTTATGATTATTTCAATATCTTGAAAATCGCTTTGATGCTAATAGTGTGTGAAAACGGCTATTGTCATCCTTTAAGAAAGTTTCAATGATTGAAATAAAGAGCTTAGAATCATGTAACCATGTTTGGATATAAACATAGTGTGTTTTCACATTAATGTGTAAGTCCAAAACCGGTAACCTGAAGTATGCGTACCCGTACGCGTACTGACGGTTGTTGGATATCTGGGCAAGTATGCGTACCCATACGCATACTGGCGGAAGTCTCATGTCTGTGAATTTCTGCTGGAGTTTGGAAGTGTGAATTAGTATGCGCACCGGTACGCGTACTAGCATAACCCAAACTCGGTCCGGCTACTTAAGTATGTGTACCCGTTTGCATACTTGAATGGTTAAAGTTGTAAAATCGGTTGTAACATGAACAAATACATTTATATAATAAGGAATGCATTCTTTGCAAACCGTGGCTATAATGTTCATGAATTGATTCGAGTGAATCAAACCGATTTTTCTTTAATTGTGTTCTTGTATACTTCTATGAGAATATAGCAATTGAACAACTCTTTAACTAGTTTCATTTGAGTCATTTGAACTATTTATGGTTAAGATGAATAAGGTTGATATGAGAGTGTTCATATAGCTAACCTCGGTTAACTACTGTTGAGCCAACATGGTATACACGTTTAGGTACGGTTACATAAACGTAAATGAGGGTACATTTCATTTGTGTATAACAAGCTAAGTTCGATCTAACGGTTGAAAGATAATAGCTTGTATCTAATCAGGTTTTCATCTAACGGGGAATATTGAATGCTTTGTTACCAAGGTAACTTAGATTGCAAACCCTGATTTGAAAATTATATAAAGGAGAACTCTAGCAACTGGGAAACCTAATCCCCACGCCTCATGTGTTATACTAGTTGCGACTAGAGTCGATTCTCCTTTAACCTTAGGTTTTTCACGAAACCCTGTAGGTTAACAACTTAAAGACTTCATTGGGATTGTGAAGCCAGACCCAACTATTTTCTCTGTAGTTGCGTGTTATGATCTTGTTTTGTTCTATCGTATTGAGTACTATCTTCTCTAAGATTTGCTCGAGATTTAATCTCCGATAGGCAAGATTAAAAGTAGTCACAAACATCTTCGTCTCATCGTTTGTGAATCCACACTATCTTGTTTAGCTACCGTACGATTTAGATTATTGTGAGGTAATTGATAATACTAGGCTGTTCTTCGGGAATATAAGTCCGGTTTATCAATTGGTTCCTGTTCACCTTGATTTATCAAAAGACGGAACAAAAACTCTTGGGTATTTCTGTGGGAGACAGATTTATTCAATCTATAGACTTTTCTGTGTGAGATAGATTTGTTTATCAAGTCTTCGACTTTGGGTCGTAGCAACTCTTGGTTGTGGAAGAGATCAGCTAAGGGAATCAAGTGCGTAGTATCCTTCTGGGATCAGAGACGTAAGGAACGCAACTGTACCTTGAATCAGTGTGAGATTGATTAGGGTTCAACTACAGTCCAGTCCGAAGTTCATTGGTAGTAGGCTAGTGTAAGTAACAGCTTAATACAGTGTGGTGTTCAAACTGGACTAGGTCCCGGGGTTTTTCTGCATTTGCGGTTTTCCTCGTTAACAAAATTCTGGTATCTGTGTTATTTCTTTTCCGCATTATATTTTTTTATATAATTGAAATATCACAGGTTGTGCGTTGTATCGATCAATTAGGAAATCCAACCTTTGGTTGTTGATTGAAATTGATCGATCCTTGAACATTGGTCTTTGGTACCGTTCAAGTTACTTCTCTTATATTCAATCGGGCTCGCAAATTTCTATTTGATGATTGCAGATTGAATTGAGAGATAGAGATATAACTCTTGTATATACTTTTCTCTAGATTGAGTCTGACTGTCTAGTTGATTCTCTAGAAAGTATATTGGAGTAAGTCCTCTCAGATTGCCAAACGAATTGTTGGGTGTGGTTGTTGTACCCCCGCATTTTCAATCTTGATAGTTCGTGTATCCTGATCTTGCTTTTATATTATCGAGGTTCTAGTAATCTCTTTCAGGCAAGGTAGATAGAAATCACAAAGTTTTCTTCGTCTCATACTTTGTGATTTCTCAAGAGAAAATACCTGAAAAGTATTCTTAATTGATAAGTTGAAGATTGTTGTTGAGAGGTGGTACAAATTCCATATTGAACAAATTAATATGACACTATTATTTTACTTATTTGTTTGTTTTAAATAATCAAACAGACTATTTGTTTTGATTTAGTGTAGGGATGTTAATGCTAAATTATTAACGATAGTTCATATAATTAACGAAATTTAATTGGTATTAAACTAAATACAATTTCAAATGAAATTATTCCATGTCTGAGCGACTTCTAGAATCCATTACTATTGTTATTGACTTAATATTTTAGTTATTTACTTATATACTATCTCTTGTTGAAGATCTATCATTTAGTTTAATTTCTAAATAATTTAATTTAATTTTTCTTAAAGTTGTATCATAACTAATTTTAAATTTTAATGTATTATTATTTTTATTTTTTTTACTTCATAATATGTACACACAACAAGGAAACGAATCAATCGACCAAGTAAATATTTTAATTCTTGATAGCCTCTAGTGATTAAAAAGTTTTATCTCACAACCCAACCCAGTTCCAAACTAATCTAGTTCACTATATGATACTAACTATTATCTATTGTTTCCCATGTAAGATCTAATAGTGAGCTTTGATACCAATTTTGTAGCACCAAAAAATTAAGCTACTTAATAATCCAAGATAACAATCTAATTATAGAGGCATTAAGGATCGAAATCATCAAATTAGATATTCTAAACAAAGCTCACCCCGAATCTAAACCCTCTCTGAGAATGCATATATGAAAAATCTCTCAAATGATACTTATAGAACAATGAACTGATTTTCAAATGTAATAAGCGTATAATGTCACACAGTTAAACTCCAATCCATGCTCAAATCTTCAATTCACGAACACTAACTAATCTGCCTCTAAGTGGGAATTGGTTTGAGCACATCATCCCAAAAGGGGTGCCCAATGGAAACCATAACAACATTAATCTACTATATTTTGAAAAAACAAAGAACCCTGCAGTAAAATAAATTTGGAGAAATGCAACATTAATTACCATGAAAGAAATATTATTTTTAAGAAACAGAGTAATATATGAAGATGAAGATTACAGTATAGAGGAGATTAAAAGGAGAATATTGAAATTCATTTAAAAGTGATGCTAGAATGAAAAACTTACGTGGAATACAACTTATCATCTTCAGATATTAATTTTTTTAAATCTCAGATGCAGAAGAATAAGAACAACTCAGGTTAAGGAATGTTTCTTTTATCTCCCTCGAGTGAATCAACTATTGTTCTGCTATGATGGAGCCTCAAGGGGGAATCCTGGTCCTGCTGGTTTTGGTTTCATTGGGAGAGACTGGAATGGTAGAGTTGTAGTGGCTTCACAGGTGGTTTGGGTATTACAACAAATTTTCTGGCTGAGGTGATGGCAGTCTTATGTGCAGGTGAGTGGGCTATATCTAATAAGTTTTTAAATGTTTGCTTCATGATAGACTCAAGTAAAACCATTGCAGTATTTCAAACTGGGAAACTGCCTTGGATAGCTATCACTAGATGGAAGAATATCTACACCAAATTACAGTAGTTATTTGTTCATAGCTTTAGAGAAGTTATCTTCTCTGCAGACTCATTAGCAAAGAGGGGTGCATGACTGAATAATAGAGAGTATATTGTGTATACGAGAAAGCCTTTATTCCTTACAAAATTGGAAATCCAATTTCTTTTCTTCCATATTTTAGATTTAATTAATTCATTTTTGGTTGTATGCCTATCATATAAAAGGCATGTTATTTCTTTTCTGTTTTTCTGCATAGCGGTTTCTTCGTTAACAAAATCTTGTCGTGTCATTTACTTTACTTCTGCATTATAATTGTTTTATTATAATAAAGTAAATTACACTTGTATGTTAAATCCTAATCATTTGACATTGATCTTATAGTCAATCGGTCTTGTATCGTAATTGTTGTCAACTGAACATCAAGTTGTATTGTCTCGACTTTGTCCATAGACGATCACACTTGGTATCGAACTTATATGTTGAAACAAAAAAGCATGGTGTATTTTGGTACCCTCATCATTTCAGAGAGTTGGATGTCCCCAGATACCCTGATGTGTCCCGCAGGTACCCAAAAATATTGGGAATAATCCCACACCATATATATTATATAATATTGAGAGCCAATTCTTCCCTTAATAATTTATTATAGGTCATGTATTTCCACGGACCCTTTTAAGTAATATTGAGAGCCAATTCCACCCCTAATAATATGATACCTTAAGATGCATATTTCGTGTCCTGGGAGTAGAGATTTCGTATACGTACCTGCACAGAGTTATGATCTGATGATTCGTCTAGTTGATCACCGATCCTGATCAATTATGGTACTCTTACAGGTGACTATCTCGATTCGAACTGGTTTAGGGGGGATTATGGTTATCTTCTCTGTTAGTCAGATTGTAAGTCCAGAAAATACCAAGAGAGAGAATCACTGAAAAATATTTCTTATTGATTAGTAAAAGTTGTGTACATTATACTTGGTTTACAAGTATATCCTTTATGTCTATTTATACTAGCGTAGCTATCACACAAGAAGCATTTCTAATTAGGAACCGCCTTAATCTAATTGGAGATGACGTCATTATCCACTCAAACATTACTTCCTTCCGGAATGATCTCCTCATCCTGGGTAGTACCCCTTGTCACGAGACCTTTAATATAGGTCGTGGTCTCTCAAGCCTGACTTCTAGCTATGTCTTCGGTCTTTATATTCGTTGAGGGATCTAGAACTCAGATCGTGCATGTGCTTTGGTCTTCATCTTCAGGTCGTGGTTATGAGAGTATGATGTCTTCTAAGTCTTGAATGTACTAAAGACTCGTCTGCCCGACCTCGACCTAGGTTCTCTCTCTTCACTCTAGCTCGTTTGACCCGTGCAACTGTCAGTATTGGGTAGATGCTATATTTTTTCATATACATATTTTCCCCCAGTTTGCTCAAAGTTTAGTCTTTAACTGCTTTATGTAAACTTTTATTATTGTTCTCTGCTTTGCAGCTATTCAGATTGTTTTTACTGCTTAAGGAGATGTGGCTTTTATTTTGGTGCAATTAAATTCACAGCTCACTTTTTGGGCATATATTTTAATTCCTCTGGGGAATATTAGCCGCTAATTTTTGTTGATTTCAAGAGTTATTGTTGCTTCATAATGAGTGCAGTATTTTATATTTTTATTATTAATGTAGCCTTCTCAGAATTCGAAGAGTTAACAAAGGTGTATTTAACCTTTCTCCGAATTCGAAAAGTTAACGAAGGTGTATTTAAATTTTTCAAAAACTGAAGAGTTTGATGTGGGTGTTTTTAACCTTTTTGAGATCGTGGTAGTTATGACTTGAGATAGTGGGATTTTATTCCACGCGTTATAATCTTGATAAGTTTTAGTGGATAAGATGTACCGGTTAAGGCGGTTACCTATTTCTTCTCTCTTCCAGTTTTTTCCTTTATAAGGAAATCATATCTGGAATTTCTTTTTATATTATCTTTTTCTTCTTTTAGAGTTTTTTCCAAAGATTTTAAATTGAGCATCTACACAGTACTGACAGTTGCAAAGGTACAATGAGAAAGAGTACTGAGAGAGAACCTAGGTCTAGGTCGGGCAGATGAGTCTTTATACGTGAAAGACTTAAAATACATCATACTATCATAATCATGACATGAAGACGAAGACCAAACCACATGCACGATCTGATTTTTGGAGCTGACAACGAAGATAGAGACCGAAGACATAGCTAGAAGTCAGGACTGAGAGACCACGACCTAGAGTAAAGGTATCGTGACAAGGAGTACTACACAGGTCGAGGATATCATTTCAGAAGGAAGTAATGTTTGAGTGGATAATGATATCATCTCCAGCTAGATAAAGGCAGTTTCCAATTAGACATGCTTCTTGCATGATAGCTACGCTAGTATAAATAACGAGAAAGGCTATGCTTGTAAACCAAGTACAATGTACACAACTTTTACTGATCAATAAGAAATACTTTTCAGTGATTCTCTCTCTTGGTATTTTCTGGACTGACAATCAGACTAACAAAGAAGATAACCATAATCCCCTCTAAACAATTTCGAATCGGGATAATCACCTGTAAGAGTACCGTAACTGATCAGGATTGGTAATTAACAAGACGAATCATCATATCATAACTATGTGTAGGTACTATACGAAGTCTCTACTCCCAGGACACGAAATATGCATCTTCAACACCAAATTCCAGTGTCGACATTTCCTATCTACAATTTCAACACCTGAAGGCAAACTACTCCAACTTCAAAATTCCCAATCTACAATTTCCTATCTATGGTAATCGACATCATTATAATCATATTGATCGTGTAATTACCATATGAATTAACATGACAATGATATATAAATGGTCTTTCAGAGCCCCAGTCGATATTCTTCGTTTTATCTCAATAATCTTCCTAGCACTCCACTTTATCACTCTTTCCATTGAATTCTATAGAGGTTACGTGTCCATATTAGTCATCGGAGTATTGAGATAAACCTGTTGACAACTCGTCGGAAAAGTCTACAGGTCGCTGGTCAACTAACAACCTACTTTAGGTCAAAGTCAGGTCAACGATCCAAGTCAAAGTCAAGGTCAACTAGTCATGGTCAAAGAATCAAGGTCAAGTCCACTGAGTCGAATCGGTGAGTCAGTTGATTCAGTGAGTCATATCTAGTTTGACTGACTTAACTCAGCCAGATAAGCTGACTCAGTTAGTCAGTTGAGTCAGTCATCTGACGAAAATCTTGTATCTCAGTGTATCTAACATTTAGATCGTTATTTTTAACTTCTTTGTTCGTAACTGGCGATAAGAGAGAAAAATATTTGGATACTTATTTACTTTGTTCGTAACTGGAGAGTAAATTTGTATGTACAAGGAAAATCCTTCTCTTGTGATTAGAGTTAAGGTCGCTCATATTGTTCTTTCGGAAATGGCATCAACTGGGGAGAGTTCTTTTGAACTTGTGCTTAAGGTAATATCTTTGTAGGGAGAGCGGATGTGGAATTGTATGAGATCCTTGTACCTTTATATCTCCTTGATGTGAACCGAGTTTACTTGGTGAAATCGTCTAAACTAAATTTTGGTATGTGTTCTTTAGTCTTGAATACTCTTTTGATTAATTCATCTTGATCCCGATTTTTTCACCTTTGCCAATTTTGTTGACAAAAAGGGGGAGAATTATTAAGTAGTACCTTACTGCATTACATATGACATCATGTAAAGGGGAGTATATTATTATCAATAGGTTTTACCTGTTTTGCAAAAGAAGTAAGTATTGACTCAGGGGGAGAACATATCACTATAGTATTGTTTCAAAGTTGTGGTGCAATTGAACTTTGAGGAAGGTAACAATACTATGTTTATGTATAATAACCGATGAGTAGAGTGTGATTATCTCATTCTAACAAAGCGTTTCTTGAGTATTCCCATAAGTTGTTATCGTTATAGATCAACAACAAAGGTGTTAAACGAACATATGCAGAAGCATATAAAAACTTGAAGTACGAAGAATTCAAGACGTTTGTTGAAGAACCAAGGAAATCAAGCATAGTGGATTGAGCTGAAAAGTTTATTATTTTGAATCCACATGTATTGAATAGATTTGTCACTAAAATTGACAAAGGGGGAGATTGTTAAAGCAATGATCGGTTGAACCCACAAGTTTTGTTATCCCAAGATTGTTGTCAATGTTAGATGATCAACACTATATCATTATTTCTAGTCTACTAAGTCAAGTCTCAGACTAGGTTAGAGTTTGGTAGTTGAGTAACAGACATCACCCTCGAAGACTGAACCATTCTATTTTATTCACTATGTTACCATTTTATGTTTTGAGACGATGTCGTATGATTTCTAGCAGATTTACAAAGAAGAAATTTCGAGTCAAGCTTGTCTTGTTAAAAATATCGAAATATGATTATAAGCAAAAATGATCAACGATCCTTAACAACATTAGCAGGGATGTCAATGGGGTTCCGAAATCCGTTAGCCATTTCCGAGAATCCGGAATCCTATAGGATATTTTCCTCTATAACGACTATCGGATATCGGAAACGGAAAAATTAACAGAACTTTTTGGATTAGCGTAACGGAACAAACTGAGTTAGTTTCTGTTTGGCTAAGTTCCAATACTGTTAACAATATACACATTCAACCGTTTACCTTTATCCCACTAAATTCCTCGTTCATATCTTCAATACCTCTGAAAGAAAACTTACCTCTATATTTATATTTCTTCTTCTTCTAATTCGTCTCAGACTCGCAGTTACCACCATCATCTCCTTCTCTTCTCTAGAGTTTCTTTTAAAATCCAATTGTTTGTTTAATTTTGATTTTGAAACTTAATTTAGGTTTTCAAAATTGATATGTGAAATTAGGATTTGGTGGAGAGTTTGGTTTGTTTTGGATTCGAGAACACATATTTTGAATTGATGATGTTAATTTTGAGTCATGGAAGAAGAAGAAGCTGTTGCTGCTAATATTCATATTGGTTTCACCATTTCATAGATTGATGATATGACAAGGTTGAGAAGAAATCAGAGATGAGTTTGTATCAATTTGATTTTACGACAAGAAATTGAGCAAAGAAAAGACAAGAAATAAATTGGATGAATGGGTTTGTAATCAAATCTGGAACGATTTATAGGTTCTTCTGTTGTGGTTGATTAATGGAATTTATGATTCAAATAGGTTTGGTGATGAAAGATGGATGGTTACAGGGAAATGGTGGTGCTGATTGCAGCTGTAGTTCCGGGAAATGATGGTGTTGGTGAACCGAGACGACGGTGAAGATGGTGGTGCATCTGTTGGATTTGATAACGAAAATTATCGGAAAAATATCCGATATCCGATAACTTCAACGTAACAGAATCGGATTTGATATTTAGATTTCCATCGGAAGTTACCGGATACCAGATATCCGGTAACTATTATCAGAAACGGAAGCAGCTGAGCCACTATCCGTTTCGATAAGTTCCATTGACAACCCTAAACATTAGTTCTAAATAATTTATTGTGTCAATTAATTTATAGATCAATTGAAGATTGCCCATGCAAATGATTTTATCATGTGGGAATGTTTCAAACATTATAAGAGGGAAATATTGAACTATATGATAATTATGCTCAGGGTTAGTTGGCGAACCAGTTCGCAAACCATATATATTTGAGTTTCACAAATACAGGACGGTTAGCGAACCAGTTCGTAAACAACTAGTTCAGATGGAGACAGTTCACGAACCATTCTGAACTGATTTACTAAAGTTGGTATTATAAGCTAGCAGTTGATGAACCCAGTTCATGAACCATAGTCAACTGAGATCGGTAGTCTTGTCGGGTTGGCGAACCTGGTTCACGAACCGTTGTACCCTGACTCGTGAACAAGCTAGCCTAACGGTTCACGAACAAATGTACCAACCGTCCCAGTAGATTTTAGCACATGTTCAAAGACTTATTTTTAAAAATATGTTTACCATTGCTAGAACTCTGTCAAACACATCTAAGAATTCATTGATCACTCAAAAACTTATGTGTGTGCATCATGATTAAATATTTTGGTGTTTAAATAAACATCAAATTGCTTAAGTTCTTTGGCATACTTTCCAAACCAAACAATCATTATACACGGTTCCAAAACCGGTTCTTAGTGTATATTCTTCTATTGTATTTCAAGACCTAAAAGTGCTTGCTTGATCTCAAGTTATCTTAATTAGCTTGAATTTTAAGAAACCCCTGGTCTTTAAAAATCTATAAATAGAGATGTTCTTTTAACTGGGAAATTCAATCCCTGACACTTTGTATCCTAGTTGAATCTACAATCATTCTCTATAGACCTAGGTTTCCTCTGAGAAACGTAATTAGGTCTACGACTAAAAGACTTCACTTTGGGGATTCGTGAAGCCAGGTCTGACTATCTTTACTTGATAGTTCGTGTATCCTGATCTTGCTTTTTCGTAATGTCTTTCAGGAAATATAGATTGGAATCGCAAAGTTCTCTTCGTCTCAGACTTTATGATTCTTCAAGATAGATATTTGAAAACTTATCTTAATTGATCTTTTGAAGATTGTTCTTGATAGGTGGTCAAGAATCTAGGCTGCTCTTTGGAAGTCGTAAGTTCCATATTTGTGAGGTTTGCTTGCTTTATCTATTGCAAACATATTTCCTCACCTTAATCCAAACGAAAATAAAATAGGTTTATCTGTTAGAGGATTTTTTTTATCAACACTCTTCACTTCGGCTGAAACAACTCTTAGACTGTAAAGGACAACTAATGAAATCAATTGCGTAGAGCCTTGTGAGGTTCAAGACACGTAAGGAGTACGACTGTAATTAAATCGCTTGGAGGGTGAATTCGGTCTCAACTACATTCCAGTCCAGTCTGATAGTAGGCTAGTGCCTGTAGCGGCTTAATACAGTTTGGTGTTCAAATCTGGACGAGGTCCTGGGTTTTTTATGTTATAGCGGTTTTCTCGTTAACAAAACTTCTAATGTTTTGTGTTTTTTCCTTTTCCGCATTATATTGTTTATCTTTATAACTGGATTTACACAAATTGTACATATTCAATCTTAGTAGATACGTCTATCTAATTGTGATCGGTTACAAGACTCGTTTTTTGTGGAATTCGTATCTTGAAAGATAGATAACAAGTTTAATTACTTGGAAAAATTCCGATAGGGTTATCCGACTAGATTGATCTTGGATTATTTTTGAGATTATCTAAGTACTCTTCTTAACAATTAGGGTCACAGACTCTTGTCTATATACATAATGATTGAGAAGAGGTTAAAGATACAAACTCTGTATACATATTGTCAAGGATCATTCAGTTGGTCTACTTGCAATTGTATTAGGTTTTGTCCATACAGGTTGCCGAACAAAAAAGTTGGTGGTGTACTTGGTACCCCTGCGTCTTTAGGAAGAAAGTTCTTTATTTTCGAGGACAAAAATGTTATAAGGTGAGGAGAATGTATAGACCCACAAGCTCATCAATGTTATTTTATCGGTCAAAAGACGATTTAGTCACTAGCGACTCCATTAATTATGAGGTGGTTAGTCCCTTCTGCAGTTTCTTTATATATTATCAAAAGATCATCCGCATACATAAGATGCAGAATTGGTGAGGCATTTTGGGAGATGCAGATCCCCTCTATCCTTTACGTTATTTCAAGTATTCCCAAATTTGTGGAAAGAATTTTTGCACAAATAATAAATATATAAGATGAGAGAGGGTACCCTTTCCTTATTCCCCTGGTTGGGGTGATGTACCCATGTGGTATACCGTTGATATTTATTGAGTATGTTACTGTTGACATGCACAACATAATATAATCCACGAAGGTTGGAGGGAAGCATAAGCTGGTGAAAGCTTGTTTGATGAATCCCCAGTTCAAGGAGTCATGGGCGTTTTGAATGTCCAACTTAAGTGTTATTTTGGGATCTTTCATACGGTGTGATGTTTTGATGTGGTGAAAAAATTCTGTTGCGATAACTATATTATCATGAATGGATCTTTGTGACACAAAGGCACTTTGATATGGGCTTATCAAAAATGGAAGGAGAGGTCGTATGCGATTGACTAAAATCTTTGATATGATTTTGTAAGTGACATTATATAGCCCCATCAGCCTATATTGGGAGGGTTTTGAGGGATGGTCAATCTTTGGGATTACAATGAGGTTAGTAGGTTCATGAGAGGGTGGATGTTGAGGGAATCAAAAAAACTTCGAACCATCTCAATTAGTTGTGGTTGGGTTATTTCCCAAAAAACTTTAAAAAACTTATTGGTGAATCCATCTGGTCCTGGGGCGCGGTCCGAACCTATGGAGAAAAGCGTCTGTTTGATCTCCTCAATGGTGACCTCTGTTGTTAATCTGTCACATTGTTGGGGGGTTGACCTTAGTGTTATTGCCTCGAACATGTTTTCATCAATTATTGTATTTGGAGATGTATACTGATCTGTGAAGTGCTCAAGCATGATCCTGATAATTTCATCCTTGTCGTTAATCTAGTTGTTTTGATGATCCTGGAGTTGTTGTATATTATTACAGCTACTATGAATTGTGGCCTTGGTATGAAAGAATGTTGTGTTGCGGTCTCTCGAGTGAAGTCATTGTATTCTGGATCTCTGCTGTCAATATATTGCGTGGCAAAGTAAATTCAGGTGTTCAATATGGAGTTGCTTTTCCCGTTGAATCCAATTTTCTAGTTCAACACCAGTTAGACGAGCAAGCATTACATATTTTCCCTACTTATCCTGTTACAATGTCCGGTTTAACTAGCTCTAGTACGTCCAAAATCTTACTTCCTGTGGATCGTCCGGTTTAACTAGCTCTACTATGCCCAAAATCTTACTTCGGGTAGTCAAAAATACTGATACATGGTATCGGGGATACCGGCATACAGAAGTTTTCCAGGCATAGAGGATTCGGAGCCAACCGGTGCCCCTTTTGTCCAACGCACGAGTCCTATTGATTAGCTGCTTCGTAATGGTTCCCTTATTTCGGTTCTAAAAATCTAAACATCTGAAACCCGAAAAACAAGAACATCTTTTTCTTTCTGCCCTACCAAACACAAACGGGACCCACACATCTAAACCGCCTTGCAAATCCACCTCTATAAATACCCACAGATTGATACAACATCTCATTTCATTTCAGACATTTTGAAATTTGAAATTCAAATTCTTTCCAGGCTTTAATTTCCCGCTCAAAAACTCAGAGAGTTCCTCAAAGTTTCTTCAAACAAGACTCAAGATGATCGATCTAAAGTAATTTCTTCATCTCTTCATCATTTCTTTTTCTTTTTCTTTGTTCTTTCAGTTGTTGGTGGCGTATTTGAAGAAAAACTAAATGTTTTTGAATTGTTGTGTTTGTGGAGGTGTAGATCTGAAGGAGAAGGTCAGTTACAGCTCATCGAGAGAGATGACATGGAAGATGAAGAAGATTTGTTTGAAGCGATTGATAAGTGTAAACTTTCCTCTCTGAGTTTCGGAATTTAGTTGTAACATTTTGAGTTCATCCTAGTTTTGATGTGGTTATTTAGAGCAGTTTTATCTTGATTTCGTTGTTTTTGTTTGAATTTCGTAATTGATTTGCTGATAGATGCGATTTTTAACGTTATGTCCTTATAGTTTTGATTTCTCTGATGATACAAGCTAGATCTGTATTGTTTAATCGTATTCAGTTCGTTTTAGTACGGTTTCGGTGAAATTTCACTGGCGTTTCAATTTGATTTCAATGTGAAAGGAAGTTAATCAGATTCAGATGTGAAATCTCGCTTGAATTGTATAGATCCATATAGATCCTCACTTACTCCGTGTTTTTCATCGATTTTCAAATTTATTTGTAAGGTACACAATCTTCTTATTCTTTTGCAGTAATCGCTCAAGGAATCAACGCTGGAGACATTAAGAAGCTTCAAGATGCTGGAATCTACACCTGCAATGGATTGATGATGCATACCAAAAAGGTAAAACTCACTTTATGATTTTGAATCCTGAGTTCTTGAGAATGTTCTGGTATTATCAAAATTTTAATTGATTTTCTCTTTTTCTGTATAGAATTTAACTGGTATTAAAGGATTATCAGAAGCTAAAGTCGATAAAATCTGTGAAGCAGCCGAGAAAATAGTTGTAAGTATTCAAATCATCTACCCAAACTACTGCGGATCTTGGTTGATTGTGTGATTTTCCTTCCGTTTTGTTCATTTCTGAATATTGGATCCTTCATTATTGTTGTCTTACTCAGAATTTCGGTTACATTACTGGAAGTGATGCTTTGCTTAAGGTAAGATCCTCTATATTTTTTTCACTTGATTGATATTTGTTGAAATCCTTTTAGGTATTTATTGAAATTTGGAAAAAGCTAGTCATCAATTTGTAGAAATATCTGAATCGTTGAGAATTTTTGCTGTTAACAGAGGAAGCAGATTATTAAAATCACCAGTGGAAGCTCTGCCCTAGATGAACTTCTAGGCGGTAATTGTCCAACCGTTTTTGTTAACTAATCCTTCAATTTTGATGGGTGATTTTTTAATTAGTTCATTTTTGATGTTCTTAAGGTGGAATTGAAACCTCCTGTATTACAGAAGCTTTTGGAGAGTTCAGGTAAGAAAAAACTACTGGTTCAGTGTGTGTTATATCTTCTACTCGTATGGGGTAATAAACTGAACCATGATTGCTTACATGCTGCAGATCAGGCAAAACTCAGCTTGCTCATACACTATGTGTTTCAACACAGGTTTCTTTTTCTGAATCATTTCAGTTTAGGTCATTTTGTACTTCCTCTTGTTTTGGCCTAATCCTTTCTCAATATTAAATGTTTCACAGCTTCCCATTAACATGCATGGAGGAAATGGGAAAGTTGCTTACATTGACACTGAAGGAACTTTGTATCCTTTTTATCATCCCTATTTTGCTTCTAATCCTTGTTCTAATTTTTTGTACCACCAATTCTATTTGCTAGTTATTTCCTGAGCATTATACACTTACAGTCGTCCTGATCGTATTATACCCATTGCTGAGAGGTTTGGTATGGATGCTGGAGCTGTACTGGACAATGTAAGTGTAGTCAAATTTGCTTTAACTCCAAACTGTGAGCTGGTAATTGCATACTGTTGAAATTCTAAACTTGTAAATTTAATGATGGTTTTTGTTTTGGTTGTAAATGATGTTGGTAGATTGTGTATGCGCGTGCTTATACTTACGAGCACCAGTACAACCTTCTACTTGGATTGGCTGCAAAAATGTCCGAGGAACCTTTCAGACTATTAGTGAGTCGCTTGCTCTTAATCTTTCTTGTATTGCACTGTTTCCAAATTAATTCAGATGATTTTACACGTCTTGGTTGGACTGTCTCATGGCAGATTGTTGATTCGATCATAGCTCTATTTCGAGTTGATTTCACTGGTCGAGGGGAGCTTGCTGAACGCCAGGTAACTTCATCTTTTCTGTGTTATCTTGCTATGAATACATCAGTTTTTTGGCATGTTTATTTGACCTCTTGCTTTGATGGCCCTGCAGCAAAAACTTGCACAGATGCTTTCACGTCTGACAAAAATAGCTGAGGAGTTCAATGTTGCAGTTTACATGACCAACCAAGGTAACACCAAAACAACAGAACATGCTAGGCCAAGTTCACTTTATCCATCTATTTTCATACTATTACCCTCTGTTAGTGGATTATCTAATGTTTTGCTTTTGACTGAGCCAAAAACTTTAACACTGTGCTTTGCATAACTTAGGCTTGCAAGTTAATGGCAAATGGGTACACAGCTACTAATGATATGTATATTGGATGATTGCAGTTATAGCTGATCCAGCAGGAGGTGTATTCATCTCAGATCCAAAGAAACCTGCCGGAGGGCATGTACTGGCTCATGCAGCAACTATTAGGTTGATGTTTAGGAAAGGCAAAGGCGAGCAACGTGTCTGCAAGGTGTTTGATGCCCCTAATCTACCAGAAGCAGAAGCTATATCCTTTGCTTAACATCACACATTATAGTGAACTGCATATATATAATCTCATGATCCTGTCTTAAAATTGGATCACGATAATACTTTTATGCACATAGCTTAACGAAAAGATAAACAAAGTAGTTTCTGCAGGACTGTGTGTTTATTGTCAAGCTTCTCCTTGACTGAAAATCACATTTTTCAGATAACAGCAGGCGGAATCGCAGATGCCAAGGACTGAAGAGCTACACTGTTTATTATAGTTCAACATCAATGGGTTAAATTACATAGAAGTATTAAATATTCCCCACTTTCTTCTCTGCCAGTACTGTGTTTAGGCTTTATAAGAAATGTAATGGATGCAAGTCATCTTTCCCTTCTATCTATTATCCTTTGTAGTGGTTTCACACAGATGCAAGGGTTTTCATTATTTTGATGGTAGCTGGCTTGCGTCCAAGCAAAAAGATACAGTAGTAGACTGCATTTGGTAAAGAGGCACTTGTTTACTGGATATATATATATATATGTTCTTTCTTTTTTGAATGTCTCTAAAGCTCAAGTTTTTACAGTTTAAATTTCAAAATTGTAAACAAAGGTCTTTCAGAAAGCAGTGAAGTTTATATCTAAAGAAGCTCAGGTTTTAGCAAAGGTCTTTCAGAAGGTTTTGAGGATGTCAATGTAGGAGCTACTCGAAAACAAAATTATTTTAATCATATAACAGATCCCTGAGACGAGGAAACTGCAAGTAGCATGTCAAAAGAAATCACGCCACAGGTCATATGTGACCTAAAATTTGTGCTTTTAACAGAATTGCAACCCTTGAAACTAAAACTCAAATGCTCAAAACATATTTATTGAAGAAAAAGAAAAATCTGATGTAATCAGATATAGTTCGAACAAGGAATAACTCTTCCACATCATTATGCTGCAGGTCTGATAAAATGCAGCTAATTGTAATAGTTTTCAATGGACAAAGACCAATACTCAATAACATGAGTTGCAAAAAACTAGTGCCATCAAATACTTCATTAGGTACAATGTCAGTATGTCACTGTTAAAAGTTTAAAGCATACTGTAACAAAGCATAGAAATCCATATCCATCAATGAAGTAAACTGTCTTCCAACTTGGAAGTAACTACTGAGAGACGGCAAAATAATAGCACAGCCTTGTAAGATCAGTAGTGTGAGGACCAGTTTGCAGCACTCCCGACTCTAGGCATGCCAGCTTCCTTCTTTGATTCAGCATCAACTTTGAAAGTTGCTCCACAAACCTCACCAGAACTGTCCACCCTTGGCATTGCCTTCAACTCATTCAGTGGGTGTTCAAAACTCCTTAAGCCTCCCGAGGTTGTGAAGAAACAAGCTGAGAAAAGGAACCAATGACATGGTGAGAGGATGATCTTTTTTGCTCTGGCCTCAAAATGTTTTGATCAGAATCTAACAGAAATATTGGTATCTGTATTATGTATACCTTTTGGGAATGGTGCAAATGATTTGCCACAAGCCGTTTTAACAACCTCGGCATCATCAGATAGCACAACATTCTCTTCAGAGTCAGTTCCCCAGAAGAATGGAACGCTCCCATCAGCATCCTGAATTTCAAACAGCAAATAATGTATTAATGCAATCACATTTTAACAACTACAGTTCAATTGGGAGTCTACTTTGTCAATTCACGTTGTTTACGGATGGTCATCTCAATCCTAATCGAAAACCACAGTCACCAACCGGGATATAAAGGAATAATGTTGTTGCAGAATTATGAAAGGTTATTGTGAATTGAAATGGAACATTGACAAGAATTAATAAAAGTTCTTACACAAGCAATGAAGGTGGATTTGTTAGAGCTGTCAAAGAGGACGAAAGCAAATTTTCCATGCAAATCTCTGACAACTTGGTTAGCAGGGTAAGGACCTCTGTCTCTCAAAGTCCGGTAAGCTTCTATGACGATGATCACTTCATTGGCAGTCTTGTTAAGTCCATATTGTTGCTTGAGTGTAGCAATATTTTCAATGTGCCCTTGGAACAAACAGAATATGTCATCAACAACGGAAAATAACCTGGTACAGGACAAACAACAAATATAAATTCATCACCATGTTTACTCAATATATTACACTAAAACAAAATCTGAGATCCTATATCAAACTAGTTCATGTTCATTGGATCTTAACAAAACTCTAAGTTTCTATCATTGACATTTCCAGATCTAACAAGATAATAAAAAGAAAACCCACTATTCAGAAATTAGCAAAGAAACAAATAACTTTGTTTTCATGTGTTCAAGCAGGATAATGTAACTTAAAACAATGGGCCATGTTCATTTTTATCAAACGTGATCACCATGGTCAATCTGCATTGACTATTCTTTTCTTTCCATCTGATCATGATTATTTCAACTTGGGTTTCTTTGATCCTTAAAATATATCAACATGGGTGCAAGGAAAAAAAAACCAAGAAAAAACCAGAAAAATAAAATAAAATTCAACATAGAAATTTCATGATTCAAAAACCAAAACAAGAATGTATAGATCTGGGGTTATACGGTATATACCTTGGAAGAAGAGGGTTTTGTTTATCAGTAGAATAAGCCATAGAACCAGAACCACCACCAAGATTAATATTGATAGAACTAGGATGAACAGATGAAAAATGTTTAACCAGTGATCCATCTTTCACTGCAGAAACTGATGAATCTGTATGAGGACTTTTCAATTCTTCTGGGCTTTTAGCCACATTTTTATCAAATATTGCCAACATTTTTTTCTTCTTTGAAAGGGTTTCTTGATCAATAAACTTGTAATCTTACAACTTGAACAAATAGGCGTTCTGTAATAATAGAAACGGATAATGATCAGGAAGAGAGAGTCACCCCTTCTTTAAGTAGTTTTCTTGGAGTGGACAATGGTGGTACACAATGTCTAAATTACCCTTGACTTTGGTTTGAATTTACGTATTTTTTTTGTTTCTTTTCTTAGTGGAGAATATAAGATCACGGTGGGACCCACTAATCTGGATTGGATGGACCAGATGATGTGATATACTAAAATCCAGAAGCGAGATTATTGCTCCTGTCTTTGTCATTGTCATGTCACCTACACACGTCTAAATCATATCATCTAGAATTTCCGCGATTCACGAATAAAATTGTGGATCGTGATATTTGCACCAAATATGACCTATAAGGGCTTGCTTAAAAGGCTTATCACATTTGGACATTTGGATGTATGGACGATGAAGAGCTGATATGTGGCATAGAAGTCAACAAAGAACACATCAATCGTGACATAGCATCACCATAGTCGACCAAAAACAATTATAAGGCGAGTTTTTGTAATATACTCCCTCCGTACCACTATTAGTTGACCTAGTAGTACAATTTAGAAATGATTTATCTCTCAAACTATATCACGGATATTTGTAAATTTTATATCATTAAAAAACATTTTAAAACACATATGTAACGAATATAAACATGAGTATCAAATGATATAAAACCAACTATTAATGAGACAAAATATAAAAATAACTAGGTCAACTAATAATGGGACAGAGGGAGTAATACTTAGTGAGGTAGCAAGGGTGACCCGATAATATAGTTCCTGCCGCGGTATCTATTCATTCGAAGTGTCAAAAACTACAACATTTCTTGAGGTGGCAAAAGTAGCTCCAAACTATATTAAAGGTGCATCATTGATGTGTACATTTTATAATCATGGTAAGATTCTTGATTCATCAAATGAGGTGGTGTATGGAGATTATCTTAGAGATAGAAATCACCTCCGAAATGTTATAGAAGTACCAATTTTGTTTGTTCTTTTGAAGCAAGAAGTACCAAGTTGAACATTATTACTTATGGGATAATTGTATACTTCATCCGTCCCAAATTAGATGAGTTAGTTGTAGTTTGCACAATTCTTAAGACAAGGAGGAAAATGAAGTATATTTAAGTATTTTTTACAATTATACCCTTATGGATAATAACTAGTAAAACTTACAAATGATTTATTTCTTAAACTATACCACGGTTTTTCGTAAACTTTATACCGTTGAAAAACATTTTAAAACACCTACGTAACGAAAATAAACATGGCTATCAAATTATACATATTTATTATAATAATAATAATCAATTAAATGGGTAGTTTAGAAATATCCCCTTGATTAGAGAAATAACTCATCTAATTTGGGACAAAATTTAAAACCAACTAGCTTATCTAATTTGGGACGGAGGGAGTATATTTATAAGCACACACGTCATATGAACTAGGACCGTTTTATGATTTTTAAATTAATCTGGTGGAAATATCCATGGGAAAAGAGGTACTCAACTAGGGGTAACTCAACCTAACTAAAACAATCAATCAATACAATAAAGGAAACCTGCTTTAAAATAAAAAAATAAAGGAAACCGACGATGGATTCGATCACCCATCACCCAAATAAAAGGAAAAAGAAAGAATAAAAGCCCAAAAAGGAAAAAAAAAAGTGGTGAAAATATTTGTGCGGCATGTGGAGATATACTAAAACCCGGGCTATGGAACCAAGACAGGAGAAAGCACCAGATCTAATTCACGAGTCCAACGCTGTAATCAAGATATCTACCATATCTAACTAAGATGGTGACATGTGGAAAGTAATTGAGAAGATCAGCGGCCGAGTTTGAAAAAGGGGACAAGGCAGTTAATGTTACCGATAAAGGACTAAAGAGGCGAACAAAGAACCAGAATGAGGCGGGACCCGATCACTTGGAGGCTTGTGCGATGAGCTCTACACCGCGTCGCAGCAAGGAAGGCATCGAGTCGCAACAAGAAAGTTATCGAGGAACAACAAGGAGTATATCAAGGACAATACTTCAAGAATTCGAGCCACTCATACCGATGAGGACACAACAACTCGGATACACATGTTCAACACTTTAATTTTGGTTCTATCGATACTCTTGTCTATATATATAAGACTAAGCTATGATGGAAAAGTTAAGTTCTTTGGGTGAGAAATAAGAATTGGGAAAGATTAAGAGTGTTCTTGAGAGAAAATAACTTAGCCCTAGATCTTGGTAACCATTTCATTTAAAAGCAATGCTATTCTGCACGACTTTGCAGTATGCCTTCGCACTTAAGCGGCTTTTAAACCGTTAGATCATTATGTCCCACATCTAAAATCCCATATCTGAAAGCCTTGAACCCTTTAGGGAAAGTGATGGGCCCTAAACTGAAAGCGGTGAGTACTAGTCTGAATGTGAATCCAATTGTTTATTTGATCATCCAACGTCTTAGAAGACGCTTGAGCGGGATAGAACATCTAATAAGAACAAATATTTCTCTCCCATGGATGTAGGTAATCATGCTGAACCACCTAAACCATGAGTGTTGTTACTATTATTTTTGTGTTATCTGCGTGGTTGTTCTAGTTTGATGATCTATAGCATATTAATGGTTCGAGATGTGTAGTTACATTTTTAGCTACTACATCGGTAAACAAAAGCAAAAACCAATAAACTATTTTTTACCTTATTTTTCCTTCTCATGAAGTAAGGCCAGGGAGATCCAGAAACTTTACTAAGAGGAAACAAAACCTTGCCTGGAGTGTATGAAAATAAAAACGGGATTAAAAGCCCAAATTCTTAGAAATTTTAGGCTTGGGAGCCAGCTGAGCTAGACTGCCCCCGCCATGAAAAACACATAAACCCAATTGTCAAGATTTTTGACATTTTACATCTAAATTCGATAATCTCGTTGGATACCTTGATTTTGAAGGTTACGAAGATGACGCTCGACCCATATCACCTCATTTCCCTTTTTAAACCCCTTTTAAACTTCAGAAAACCCAATAACACATTTTGTGAATCTTTTGTCATCAAATGAACTTAAGTTTGCTGGAAACAGAGAATGTCAGGTACCCAAATGATTAAAGCTCAATTTTGTTTCCAAATATATATATATAAATTAGTCCGTAAAACCTTGGTTCGTTAGTACCAGTGAGAAATAAATGAAACATTCACATTCACAATGCGAAACGTAAATATTAACTTTTGCCTTTATATAGGCGCTGAATGCAACATTTCATAACCACTTGAATGACGGTGAAATACACTTGTAACTGTTGTTAGTCGAAATATTTCCTCAAAGCGCAATAGTCCCCCATGCTAACTTATTTTAAAATCTAGCATCATGATAGATCGGATATTGATATGAATAGTCATCGCCCATGATAAGTCAAAAATAACCAAGAAAAGATATTAGAAGCCAGGTATCTCAAGTTGATATTATGGGATTTTTACTCCTAACACGCTAGCTAGACTTGACCAAATGTTGCATTAGAACTAAGCTGACATGACAAAGAAACAAGATTTAAGATCCAAGTGACCGATTCCACTCCTAACGAGTTGTTGTTCATGATCACTTTTTATTGTTTATTTAAAATTAAAAACCATATTGTTTACTTCTTTATTGATCCGTACTTTTTTTTTTTGCTTGGTTAGTTTGCCTACACATCTTTATCATGCATTCTCTAAAGCGTTTCAATTGCAGCTGCAAGTCAGTAACCATCCCATGCCCATCGTTATATAATTATAGCATTCTAACACACCATGCTACTTAATTCTGGTGTTTAATCAAACATAATCAAGGATAATCTCACATTCCATATTCAAAAATACATATACGAGTATTAATCATAAGATCTTCAGACTTTCCTTTTATCGATCAAGCCATGAATTGTTTTTCCTAGTATTATTTTCTTTTTATAGGTCATAAATAAGAAGTTTGCACGTATTTTAAGTGGTGATGAATTGAGTCTTGTTAGTCATAATAGAAGATGCGCTCTTAGTTAACAAGTTGGAAATTGGGTACCAGAGGATGAAAAATCAGAGAATATAAAAGAATGTTGTAACACTGACTTTAAGGCCTTGCTATTCTTTTCAGCAAATATTTCGACCCTTCCCAAATATTTAGCGGGTACAGTCAGTCAATAAAATAAGGATATAATAAAACCCTGACAACGTTTTAGGATTCAAGAATTGTACTCCCTTGACCCAACCAAGAATACACAATTATTGGATTCTGATTATGCTTAGAGCGAAAAGAAGTCAGAGATGTTGATGTGTTGAAGTACAAGAAAACCTTCACAATTTATAAAGGATTTCATGTCTATTGGAGATGTCTCTCCATCTCCAACATACGTCTTCAAAAGACATCTATTAATGAAAAGACACTTTATGAGAAGAGACGAGTTAGTATAATTTTCTGGAAAACCAAATTAAGTTTTCAAATTCAAAACCAAAAAAAAAAAAAAAACTACGAGACATTGTCTCGCACTCTGCCAGGGGGCGCTGCCTAGATCTCAACACTCTCTCCTTATAAAAAATTCAATATAATAGTAGGATGTTTTTAAGGACTGTATAACTTCATCAAACGCACAACACGTAAAAAAGAGTGCATAATGAACACTTGCAGAACAATAACCCCACTATAAAGATTGGAAAAATACAACACAAAAGCATATTAGGGACAGTCTTTTTTATATTTATAAGCAATTAAATACTCCTGCATTATTATTAAAACATATTAGGGACAATCTTCTTTATATTTATTAGCAATTAAATACCCCTGCATTATTATTTGTACTCGAAGTGTTTGATTCGGGACACAAACAATTAATTTTTGCGACTCTACAACTAATTATATGATGGCCGCAAAAAAAAAAAAAAAAACGGTGGTCAGCAAAATATCATCATTGTCAAACCCCAAAAACGTTTGGCTACTTAAACTTCGAGATGCAAGGATATTCTTTCTTAAAGCTGTCAACTAAGTCAAGATCTGAAGAGCTTGATAGTCATGAGAAGAGCTATCCCACGTCCAAATAGGTATAAGGCGGGAAAACTAATTGGGTCCCAATCGTCACGTGTTTACTTAAGATCGAAGTTATTTAATGTAATCCATATATTAGCATTATGTATAAATGGAAATAAATGCTCATGATGTAACCAAGACATTTCATTAATAGAATTTACACTTTGAACATTTTTCTCTCTTCTGTTTTTTTTCTTCTGGTTGTCTTGGAAAGATAATCAGAAACCATAACTTTACAGACAAGATCACCAAATAACCGATCAAATATCAGAGATAAGAGTGATCAACTAAAGTTGTGAATCCAAGTTAAGGACGGCAATCAAAATATTATGAAGGTGTGCTTCTCAGACGAGTTGACGCATCTTCACCCTAAAGCAACTGATCCCAAAAAGCTCATTTGTCCTTGTGTAGCAGTGAATGATCACAAGTAATTACTAGTATAAGGGTCCACCACTAAATTGATACCTCGTATAATATTATATTTGGATAAGTAAGATAAGATTTCCCAATATTACCTAATTAATTAATAAAGTCCTAATTAACACACAATATTTTGTTACGGAAGAAAACTGCTTGGCAGAAAAAACTCGGGACCTAGTCCAGTTTTGAGTACTCTCAGAATTAAGCTGCTATACAAGATGACTACCAAAACTTCGTATAGTTGAGACCAAGTAAACACTCCTTCATTACTCGGTTCCTTCAGTATCCCTGCGCCTACATCCAATCTGGTCTACGCACGTGAATCCCTAGATAGAGTCCACTATCTTGAGTTGCTTCACCGATGTGAAGACTTCCGCTCTCAACTCCTTTGGATCATAAACCGAAACATTAAATGACTAAATCTATTTCAATAATCAACTCACTTATTAATCACCCAAATGAATCTTTAAATCAGAGATAAAGTAGAGTAAAAGGTCTTCTGTTTAACTAATATACCTATAAACTCCTTTGGTAAAAGATACTTATGTGGTACCGGTTCTTAGAATATATCCTTATTAGGGATTGGTCTTTATAATAGATCCTTGAATCACCTTTTCAACTACGATATGAATTTCACAAGTCTACTTCCTTAAACTACGTTTCTGAAATTTCTTTAAAACATAGTTCCCAAGGTTTGGATTTATTCGGAAGTTCAATACAATAAATAAAAATAACTTACCAATTAGTGCAATTTCGAGAACAAGAAGTTCATGAATAAACTATACTTCGTAACTCCATAAACTCAAATTTTTGAAAAAACTAGTATATCATTCCTTGCTATTTTGGTCATAGTATGATGACCAAGTCATCAATACTAAAGCCATCTTTACTTCGTATGATATGTTTTTAATAAATACTGAATAAGTTAAGTATTTAGTTATTAACCTCGAACTGAAGGTTGATGTATTCATTGTTGTTGATACGTTCAGATTCTTCATGAGTAACAAAAGCAAGTCTCAACATTTTTATGTTTCTAGTCTAACCTAACGAAGTTCACTTTAGTAATCAAATCAAGTGACTACTAGTTTTGAAACAAAACTTGAAAACCATACATGATATACCAACGTTTGGTAAGTTCGACCGAGCAATGCTCTAACATAGGGAGTTATCTTTGTAAATCTGATTTTTTTTCTTCGTATTTATATAAAAAAAAGTCATTTTTATAAAACTTGAGATGAAAGTTTCAAAACTTCAAATTATATGTTGGATTTCATAAATTTGATTCGGTTTGAAAGCTCTCTATAAAAAGAATATCAACTTTTAAGTTATCAAACTTTATTTTTTGTTTTACCTTTTGGATAAATATTAAAAATAATAATTGGGGCACTTTGAAAGAACTTGTATTATGTTTGCATTAAGGGTGTTCATGTACATCCACTTGCATGCGCAAGTTCACCACACAAAAACATATTATAACACTTAAATGTTATAATGTAGTTTATTTTTGACATGAACATTTTATAACGCATAACGAGCAATGCACATGCATTTTGCTTGTCGCAATAAAATAATTAAAGCAGAAGAGCCAAGGGACTAGACTTTAGATTTACGAAAAATAGGAAGAACAATGTGAACTATTTGTTTTGAAGAAAATTTCAAAATTAGTGCCCTAACTGGTCTAACTCAAGGTTAAACATGAAATTACTGAGAACTAGATGATTAACTTATCATATCAATGGATAACTGATATTCAAATTTACATGTACCATAAATGAAGCAATTGGAAATTTCTCAAGAATTATTACGAAAATTATTACACGTTGGTTTCAGATAGTACATATAAAGATAATGTCCAAATTTTATGAAAATTAAATTTATCATATAGTCCACCCAAGAGTGTATGAGGTTAGGACTTAGGAGCTTGTTAATACAAATGTGTTCAAGTTCGGTAGGGATACCATTTGTATGCGTTCATTTCGCCCACACTGACACCTGACCGATACTATTGAATATAATTGACAATATCGATTGAAACCTGCCTAGAGAAAATTTTGATTCTCACCCTAAATCTCTTTTTGTATTTTCTTTGACTATTGTATATATCTTCTCCAACTTAAACTTTTAACAAGAGAATTAAAATTATACAAGAAGGCGTTTAGTAATCTGGGAATTATGTTGAAAATATTGTGTTCATGTTGTTTCTTGTTTCCAAGTTTACATCTGAATTCTGATGGATATTCATCTTCAAAATTAAGGTAAATATCAAATGACCCATTTGCTATACGTAGTTTTCTTTATTACCTCATTTGGTATTTACAAAATTTATCATTATTTTTTAATGTATAATTTTTTTTTTGTTTCTAAGGTTTCATTAAAGAACTAACTTTGCTTTTCTTTTATTAATTTTATTTTGCTATTCATTTCTTAACCAAGAATTGTTATTAGATTTTTTTCATGTTCTTTGGGATCTTTAGCGGCTAATTTATAGGATAGTTTTGCTCATAGAATAAGTCATCAAAACCGATTTTTTCATTTTATTTTCTTTTAGGATTTTAATTATTCATCAAGAGTGTGTCATTCAAAACCAAGTAGTAAAAGCACCACTGGATACCAAGATACTATCAGGGCATATATCAGAAATACTAACTCGAAATTTTTTCGAGATAGAAATACCCAACCAAGGGAAGTGGGGTGTTATGACTGTGACACTCACTTCAGATGATAATGTCATGACCAACTGAGTGGATGAAACTAAAATAGTAAATCCCCAAGTAGTTGGGTTTACCGTTAAACCAGGTGGTTCAAACAAATATGTAAAGCTAGTTTTAACTTATTTATTAGAAAAATAGGGTTGTTATTTAGGATCCCGACAACAATTGGTAATCAAGGTTCCGCTCTTCCTAGAATTTTGTTGGAATTATAAACCGACGGAGACATTATTGTTACTAAGTTTAATTTAAAAGAAGCTTTGTTTCAGAATTATTGTTTCTCCTACAGAAAAATTCTTTCAAGTATTCAAGTTTTTTCAAGGAAAACAAGTTAGATACATGTTGTTTAGAGTCACTTGCACAAAATGGGTTGTGGAGTGTTGATACATGAAAATAATCATCCCTAGAGTAGATGGCCCCTTAGCCTATTAAGGACTCCTTTTAGGATGGAGAAACTAGGGGACTAGGCCTAACCCATCAGTATGGGATAGTTCTAGTCCATTTAAGACCACATTAAGCTTGGTTGGGCCTCAACCCAAGAAGAAAGCCTTTTAGGGTTTAGTATTAACTTAAGGAAAGGGAAATGGTAGTTTAGTAATATGTTAATCTTATGGGCCTTTGTTCATAAGGTGGTCATTATAAAAGGGGAAAAGGGGGCACACTTATGGAGACATCACTAACACACCATTACCTCTCATAAACCTCTCTACACCTTGGGAGTCCTTTCTGTGATTAGGGCTAGTTCCTCCTTCCCACGTTTTACCCTATCAACATTGCAACCACAATGGGAGGTTCTTAGCCTCTTTTCCAACATGATACTCCCAAGTGCGAGCCAGGAAGTACCAGTGGGCGGAGCATTCCCAAACACGGACCATGTTTCTGTGGAAGACGTGCATGGAGAAAGTGATGATGAGATACGTTTTCAAGGAGCGGGAACATCCCAAGGCGCAAGAGCATCTCATAAGAAAGGAGAGACACTCAAAGAAAAAGTTGCAGCTGAGACAAGCGAGCAAGAGATGTCTGAAATTCAAGAGGAGCTAGACGCGTCTATAAAGAATAGCAAGAATTGCGCGGACGTATGAAGCGCGCAAGGGAGCAGAGCATGACAACTTACAGGATGACCAGTACGAAGAGCACCGTTCAGGGTATGACAGAAGACGCGATTGCAAAGTACTTAGAAACTAATTACCGAGTGACAAAGCACGACGCCTATGATTCGCTGGAACCACCATACTCTGCAGAAGTTGCCGATTACTTGTATCCTGAAGATTACACATCACCAAAGTTTAAGACATACGGAGGAAAAGGAAATGCGCGAGAGCATGTGAGTCGCTTTATATCAACAATGAATGCATATGCCCAGGATGAAAGCCTTTGTATGAGAGAATTTACGAAGTCACTTACGGACAATGCGTTCACATGGTACGATAACCTGAAACCCGGAAGCATCAGTTCATGGTCCGCCATGGTGCAACTCTTTTTGATTTTTTTATATTCTGCACAAAAAAGGGTCACGGCAATAGATCTGGGAAGGTGTACCCAACGAGTAGGAGAGGAGATAGGTAAATACATTACCCGCTTCCGAGAATTCACGTTAGAATGCCACGAGGATATTCCAGAGGAGCGCCTAGTGGAGATTTGTATAAGAGGGATGGATGTTGTTTTTCGACTAAATCTAACAAATTCCAAATTCCAAATCTTTGTTGAAGTTGAAGAGGCTGCATCCCGGATATCAGACTGTACGGATGATATGCATTCAGGAGTAGGCGCACATACATGGCAACAATAATCTGTCAACACTGCATCCGCACCTACTTTAAATGATCCGGGAAATGAAAGAGGAAAAGGCGGAGCTGCTTTTGGTTCTTACCGCGGACAGTCTGGGAGAAGAGGAGGAAGAATAGACGGAGGAAGGCCCAATCCGCCACCACCTTTGCCGTGCAGTAAAGAATAAATAATAGGACTCCTGGAGCAGTGGGTATCAAACAAAGAAGAGACTTTACCACCAGTATCCACAGAACCTACTGCAGCAGATAAGAATCACGAGCGTTATTGTCATTACCATATGAGAGTTCATCATCCGACCATAGAGTGTTACTCCCTTCGATACATCGTGCATAGGAAGCGAGCCAGAGGCGAACTAGAGATAGGAGAGCAAAGCATCAAGAACGACCCACTTCCTCAACATCAAGTTATGATGATCTCACATGATCCGGCTGAGGGAAAAGCATGGAGACCTTGGGAAGAGGCGGAAGAAGAAGAAGAAGTGTGCGAAGCTTCCGAGGCAGTAATCTTTCATACGTGAATGGAGTTGCTAGTAAATTTGCTCAAACTGTTCTGGCTCAGCAGTTCTACGATTCCCTAGGTTTTAGTGAAGACCAAGTCCGCGAAGCGTCCAAGGATATAACTGTAATTGCATCCGGGAAGGCGTACAATCAGATACCTAAAGAAGCCATTACCTTTACGGACGAGGATATTTGCTATCTGGGAGAACATCTTCTCCCCCTATACCTAACAGCTTTCATTAACAAATAACCTCTCAAGCGAGCTTTCATTGACGGTGGGGCTTCACTTAACCTGATTTCAGTACACACGTTGGAAACATTAGGAGTGTCACGAGCAACAATCAAGATGCGCGCAACGACCGTACAAGGATTTGGAGGACAGACTCAGACAGCAATAGGGATAGTTTATCTGATGATGAAGATCAGACATATCAGAGTACTCACTCCCTTTTACGTTCTCGAGGATGATACTACATTCCATGTGCTGCTCGGACGAGGATGACTCTTGAATCATAAGGTAGTAGCATCAACATATCATCAGTGTGTCAAGACTAATATTTTAGGGAGGCAGTTCTGGATCCCAACTACGAGCAATCCATTTGGGCCAGAAGAGGCCTACATGGCTAGGCCTGTCAATGGAAGAATATCCGTCGGATATTAAGGAATCCGATATCCGACAAGTTAAGCACTATCGGATATTCGATATCCGATAATATCCTATAGGATATCAAAATCAGATATCGATTCGATATGTTAAGCTATCGGATATCGGATAAATATCCGACAATATCCGTTTCTGACCAAAAAAAAATCAATAACCTGTAAAGCTTCAGAGGTGAAATTTAAGTTTCATTTCTCATACATATACAGTCTTAAAACATTACTCTTAAATAGTTATGTCTCTAAGTCTCTCACTCACACATACATGAAAAGAAACACAAGCAAATGCTAAAGAAAGTAAGAAACTTTGAAGCACTAAGTTAGGTTAAGGAAGAAATATCCGATATCGGATATCGGATATTAAGCAAATGGATATATCCTAATCCGATTCCGATATGTTAAGGAAGAAATATCCGATAAATATCCGTATCCGATATCCGATATCCGGTAAAACGGATAAAATTCTATAGGATCTCGAATAATCGGAAATGGATTCCGGATATCAGACATATATTGACAGGCCTATACATGGCTGACGCGGTGTTGTGTTTTAATTTTGTTGTAGAAATAGTGGTAGTAATAGAATTCGATTCTCGAACTTGTGAAGGATAACTTTAGACTTAAATTTTAAAACTAAAATATAAAAAAATCACTGATATTTAAAACAAACACCGACAAAGTTGATATCAATATAAAAAGAACACCGAGGCTAAGATTCCACTATTTTCCAAGTTTAAAGTGATTTTATCTAGTATTTATATTTATTCAATTTTTGCGTTTAATTTGATTCTAAGCTATTGCAACATGTAGATTTTCAAAATAACAAGTGTAAATCCAAAGTATAAAGCATCAAAAACCTATGGCTAAGCATGCTCTATCAAAAGAAATAACAATTGCTTAACAAAAATCATTCAAACAATTATAAATCAAGGCAAATAATCATAAAAAAAATTGAAAAAAAATAAAAAAATAGATTATACCACTTTTTATTGGAAAAATAGCTTCCTCTATCGCCTCAGCAATGGGGTTTAGCTCCTCATATTAATCATAATCTCAAAATACATGTTTATGGCTCAAAAGTTGATTAAAAGGGAGAAAGGTATTAAAGTAGCGGATTCTGTAGTTGCCGAAGGTCTAAAACAGAAGTCGGAGTTGTTGCTGAAGGGCTTCGGTGACTGCAGGAAGATGCGACCGTACCTCGTTGTCACTGAAAATAAGTCTGCCTCTGCAACTGACTCCGAGGGTCTTATGTTCTTCGTGTTCTTCTTCTTCGCAGCAGTAGAAAAGTTTCTGTACTCGACTCCAGTTGATTTTTTTTCGCTTCTCTAAGGCTCTAAACTTCTCCAAAGTGTTCCCTACCCTTCCTTAGCCTCTCTAGAGCTTATATATATCTCACAGCTCGGTTTAAACTCGATCAAAATCTCTTTTTCTTCCCCAAAAATAATTTTTTCTTCTCGGCCAAGTTTTGGATATTCTAACCTGTTTAATCACTTCACCTCCTTCCTGAATTATCCAAACTATTCTCTTATGCTTCTACAAACAAATCCTTGCAAAATATAGCACGTAACTTCCAAATATAATTCGAAACTTGCCTGTTTCCATTTTTATTTTATTTTTCTTCCCTGTTTTATCAAAAACCGATCATTCAGCCCATTCTAATCGATACAAACAGATGTACCAACCCTGTTTACTCCATTCAAGTCCATCCCAACTTAGTTTGGCGATTGAATCTCGATAAAACACTTCCAAAAATCGATCCAAAACTTGCCAGGAAGTTACGCAGGCGACATTTGGTTTTCCCGCCAAAACTAAATTTCAAATGAAGGGGATGACCTCCCCTTATCCAATCCCGGTCTATGCTTAGCAGCTGCCTGGAAATGTGTTACCCCTTATCCAAGATGAGAGTCCGAATAGCAAATGTCCTCCCAGGTGCCTTCAACAACTTTTCGAGCTAATTTCGCCGCAAAAACCTATTTTTCCAAAAAAAATACCTACAAGGGATAAAATACCAAAATTAGAACAAAAATGGGTACTAACACTATACATAAAAGAGATGAAAATAGACACATAAATGCGTCTATCACGCGGTCTTCTACATGTAACCTGTCTTGAATCAGGAAGAGCAACCGGAGCATTTAACGCCGCTTCCAAAATGGGAAGAGTTCCAACCAGAGGAGCAGACAAAAGGAAAAACTAAGTCAGTGTTCAGTCCATCACGTATGGGACCTGCCACGGGGAATAAGTGAACAGTAGCGGAAATGAAGAATATCCATTTCAAACGCTTCTCGCGACCGAAGGCGGACACGTCTACCGCTTATAGCAATTAGCCGGGAGAGTCTCGCAGAGCCAACATGATTATGCTATGTCATCAGCAGATGAGGAAATAGTGGAGACAACCCCAATGATAGAAGACTCATGCGAAGAAGTGGAGGTTCCTGTTTCGGAGGAAGAAATTATAGAAAATCTGCCCGAGGAAAAAATAAAGGTCGATCCAACACTTGATGGGTTAGAAGAAATAAACCTTTGCTCGGAAGAAAATCCTCGCTGCGTGTGTATCAGTAAGCATCTGGAAGAAAAGGAAAAGCTACGGATGATTAAATTTCTCCGCGAATACCAAGACGTGTTTGCGTTTACATATGATGAAATGCCTGGCCTGGATAGTGGTCTGATCGCGCACAACCAATCCAAGCCCGTCAAGCAGTGAATCCGTAATTTTCAAGAGAAGATAGAGCTCGCTATTAAAGAAGAAGTGAAGAAGCTGTTAAAAGCTAAGTTCATTAAACCAATCCAATATCCCGTGTGGTTGGCTAACATCGTCCCGGTAGCAAAGAAGAATGGAAAGGTCCGATGCTGTGTCGATTATCGAGATCTAAACCGCGTGTGTCCTAAAGATGATTTTCCCGTACTGAGTATAGACGTAATGATGAATAACATATGCGGATATGGTATGTTTTCTTTCATGGATGGGTTCAACGGGTACAATCAAGTAAAGATGGCCGCGGAGGACGCCCATAAGACAGCTTTTCAGACACCGTATGGAAATTTCTACTACGTTGTGATGCCATTCGGATTGAAGAATGCAGGCGCGACTTATCAGTGGGCGATGGTAGCTATCTTCCACGATATGATGCATCAGATAATGGAGGTATGCATAGATGATGTCGTAGTAAAATCAAGAGCACAAGAGGACCATTTGGATAACTTAAGGCGTGTTTTCAACAGATGTAGAAAGTATCACTTAAAGATGAATTCACTCAAATGCGCTTTCGGAGTCACCTCGGGAAAATTCCTAGGGTTCATTGTCACTAATAAAGGGATACAGATTGATCCAGACAAGGTTGAAGTGATAACCACTATGAGGTCGCCCGCAAATGTGAAAAAGCTAAAAAAAATTATAGGGCGAGTGTCTTACGTCCGGAGATTCATCCCCGGATTGGCACAATTACTGTCCGCATTCTCACCCTTATTAAAGAAGAACAAACAATATGAATGGGGAGATGATCAAGAACAATCTTTCCAAAAGCTCAAGGAATGATTAATCAGTGCACGAGTCTTACGACCGCCTGTCAAAGGCGAGCCCCTCTATCTATACACAGCATTCACCAATGTGGCGATCGGAGCACTATTAGCCCAATACCTTGGCAACGATCAATTGTGTCCAATCCATTATATCAGTAGAGGCTTTAGAGACGCAGAATTCAGATATTCGAAAGCGGAACAGGCATGTTTAGCGCTCATAAACGCCACACAAAAATTACGATCCTATTTGCTCGCTCATGAAACCATAGTGGTGGCAACTGCTAACCCAATCGCCTACTGATCCACAAAGCTAGTCCTATCCGGCAGAACGGCCCGATGGTTGTTGCAGCTATCCGAATTTGAACTAAAGTATCAGCGGTCCAAAGGAGTACGCATGCAGGTATTTGTGGATTTATTGGCAGCATTTCCAAGCACGAACATGATTGATATAAGTGAAGAGATACCCGGAGACATTGCGTAGGCTGAAGAAGAAAGGCGATAGGTAATGTTTTTTGATGGCTCGTCATACGACTCGCAAGGAGGAGCTGGTATAGTTTTCGAACACCCACGAAAGACCTTCTATCTTTTGCCTTCAAGTTAGATTTCGAATGCAGCAACAACGTAGTTGAATACGAAGCGTTAATTTTGGGATTGCGCATGGCGTAAGAACTTAACTTAGGAGCGATAGACATAAAAGGGGACTCAAAGCTGGTCACAAACCAGATATCAGGAGATTTTCAGGTAAAAGAGCAACATTTTGCTCCTTACCGAGCCGAGGTTCAAGAGCTGATAGCAAAAAGAGGAAGCACCGTTATCGAGCACACAGGCAGGACCACTAATCGCCATGCTGATGCACTAGCAACCCTAGCATCAAAGATGCAGCTGAACGAAGCGGATGAAGGAACAGTGGTGGTAAAGAAAAGGGCATTACAAGGCACATGGAAAGAAGACGCGGCATTCGAACAAAAGGATGACTGGAGAATAACTTATATCGAGGATCTTACCAAGGAGGCGGATGACCAGCTTCTGCCCACTAAAGTATTAAAGCAATTCGTCGTAATAAGAGGAGCATTGTATTTTCGAACACCCGGGGGAGCCTTGTCACGTTGTGGGAGAGCTAGAGGCACATGAACTGTTGAACCATGTCCATGAAGGACGGCAAGATAATATAACCAGAAGGTAAAAGAACGAATCTTCGGCATAAACGACATAGTCATGATGATCGCCCCGTTTGTCCAACGAAATGAGAAGGCAGGAAAGTTTGCTGCAAATTGGGAAGGACCTTACATGATTAGCGAAGCAGCGGAGAGTGGATACTATTATCTTAAGCGGATGAATGGGTCACGAATCAATACCCCTATCAATGATAAATGGATTAAAACTTATTTCGCATAATGATCAAATGTACGCCAGATGGCTGATCAACAATAATATAATTATCTTTATTTAAAACTACGAGTCATTATAAATAGCCCCGAGCATGGCTAGGTTCCGTGCATGACCCAATGAAGTGCACCAATGGCCCCGAGTATGGCTAGGTTCTGTGCATGACCCAATGAAGTGCACCAATAGCCCTGAGTATGGCTAGGTTCTGTGCACGACCCAATGAAGTGCACCAATAACCCCGAGTACGGCTAGGTTCTGTGCATGACCCAATGAAGTGCACCAATAACCCTGAGTATGGCTAGGTTTTGTGCATGACCCAATGAAGTGCACCAATAGCCCCGAGTACGGCTAGGTTCTGTGCATGACCCAATGAAGTGCACCAATAGCCCCGAGTATGGCAAGGTTCTGTACATGACCCAATGAAGTACACCAATAGCCCTGAGTATGGCTAGGTTCTGTGCATGACCCAATGAAGTGCACCAATAGCCCTTAGTATGGATAGGTTCTGTGCATGACCCAATGAATTGTATCAATAGTTTCAGAGACGGCTAAACTTGGTGCATGAAACACCTTAAGATTCCGGAGGTTAACTGTAGACACAACGCATCAGATAAATATTGGTTCTGACTAATCCAAGTAAGGGATACATTTAAAAGGCAGAACCGATGAAACGCAAATAAAGAATAAATATAACTCATGTGCATTGACATCGCGTACATATGATAATAACTAACATATTCATCCATGAACATTTGGAGTAATACATGAAGCGGATAAAATAAAACATTCTATGGATAAATTCCATTAAGTCAAAGGATCGAAGATAAAGCTGAGTTCGCGCGCCTCAGTCTACCACGCGCAATAGCCAAGTCGTTCTCCCTATGCTCCATCCGGACACGAGCATCAGAAAATACTTCAAATGCTTCACTTGAAGCCAGGACACTCTCCACCGAAGGGTTGACTCGGCAAGCACTCAATACATCCGCATACAAATCCATTGCATTAAGGTATTGCGTGTGGCTAATCTCGAATAACTCCTCACACTCGCGAGCAAGTCGAGTATTTCCGATAACAGTAGCTTGTAACAATTCAATCTTTTGTTTTCTGAGAAACAGACATAAAGAATCGACTGATTCTTCCATAGTTACTAATCACCTCTTGCTCAAGAATCCTTAGGTTATATAAAAGAGGAAAACCTTTCAAGATAAGATTTTTTTTTTTAAAAACGGAAAGGATTTTAAGAGGCTTCATCTATAAGCATACGAAAACGTGTGACCTCTTGTTCCACATCTTGCATCATTACAAGCGCTTCTTCACATTGAGTATAGCCATAGCCAGAGAAGCTCGCATATCCCCTAGCACTTGGTCTACTTCATACATAATCCTATTGGATGCATTGTTTTGGCGAGCCATGTTAGAAGTCTCACTCTGTTCCTCGAAAGTTTTGCGTGTATTATTCTGCACAGTCAGCCTATGAGCCTGTAAAGCCTTCACTTCATCCTTTAGAACTAACAACCGCACTAATTCCACTTGTTTATCAGAAGGATGCACTAGAGCGGATATCACACATAAAGAGCGACGACCCGGCTGCTGGGAAGTGTGTGCACGACAGTTTGATATAGCCTGATCAATATCCATCGTCATAAGGTTCATTTCTTGAAACAGCCGATCAGCTTCATGACGAGCGGAGACAGTGTCGTCTAGTGCACGCTGAATTCCGAAAGAGACCGGCCCAGATGCTTGAGTTTCCCGAGATGTTAAAAACACTTTGTATCGCTCATCAAACCGCGCGTGCGCCTTAGCACGACCCGCTGTTCTTATCTCCCTAAGCAATTCTATTTCAGCCTTCACGAGTAGTAAGCGGTCTAACTCAGATCCTCTTCTATAAGGAGTTACTAATGCTGGCACAGCGGTCCGAGACAGTACATAGCCATGTAAAAGGTGATCCATTCAGAGAATTCTAGTATAAACAATGAACAGAATAAACAAACTGAGACACCACACCTGTAAACATACCCTATTTATATAGGAGATATACACATCAAGGCATTTATTACTCCACAACTACTACCATAACTCCTAAAAAATAATAATTATGGTAGCACACAAAGTGCCCTATGAACTTCAGCAAGAGCCATCTCAATAGACCTAACACTATGATCCGCCTCAACACATCGGAAATAAGTAACCAGATGTTGCTCACGGCAATAACCACGATACTCAAGCAGGATCACGTCAGGAAGCTCGCCTTCACTTTGAGTCTTCATCACAAGATGATCCATAGCTGCCAATTGTTCATGCCAACGCGAATTCTCGATCTCAAAAGTGTCACGCGCAAGACACATTACCCGCAAAAGGCAATTTAAATACCTTACCTTCAGAACTAACCTCATACGATTAGCCATGAAACAAAAGAACTTACAGAATATTTACTATGATTAACCAAGACAATTCTCATATATATAACCAAATAACACAACACCCAAGACAACATTTACGAACCCCCCCCCCCCCCCCCCCCCCACACCCAAAAAAAAACTATCAAAGTTCCCAGTTCAACCCAAACAAAAGTGAAGAAATTATTGTTTAAAACCCACTCACAAATAGTCCAAAATTAATTAATATCCAAAGCAACCAGCTCCGCTCTCTTCTTGATGAGGCGCTCGTTAACTTCCTCCGCGGCAATATGGGCAATCCTTAGCTCCTCAGTAGCTCGACCAACATCCACCATCAGTTGGTCATACGCTAATTTCCTGACATCAACAACATTGAGCAAACGCCTATACTCCCGATCCAGTTCCTCGATCTCACGAGGCAACACATTCCGCGCATTGTGATTCTCTTTTGCTAGATTCAACAGGTTCTTGAGCCAATCGATGGGAAATCGGAGAACCAGATAAGTTTGGATAGAGGCGTCCCACTTTCTCAATGTAGATGGATCAATAGGAGTTTCCTCCGCTTGAGAAAGGCGGTCCGCTATATCGAGTAAGTCCTTATTAGCCACACTTAAAGAGTTGACGGGCATTTCTTCATGAACACACATGTGACCAAATCTCTCCACTATACGTCGATAAGTGGCTGCTTTAGATGAAGGGACCCAAAACCCGTGTACTAACTCGAAGCGGTTGTCAACACCAGCCTCCGCCGCAGAAATAACACGAGGATACTGGAACTGAGGATCCTCCGGAGTAGCCATTAGTTCAGCATCAGCATCTACGCCACGAGAAACCTTAGGGGTCAGCTTGGAAGGCTTTTGCCGCTTATCACTAGCACTTCCGGACTCGCTACCTTTGATTTGTTGATTCGAGCCGCTCCCCTTACCATGGGCGCCATCTCGTTTTCCCATATTCTGAAGAGAAGAAAGATAAACATAAACAAAAATACTCCAATACAACAAGGAAGTAATAATTCAAAGATGCAAAACATATACCAGATCGGAAGGATGAAGGGGATTGGTAGGAAAATGAACCGATCGGTGAAAGGAGGAAGAAGAGCTTGACGCAGCTGGTTCCGAGCGATCTAATGAGAGATGAAGGCAAAAGAAAGGGGAAAATAAAATAATTTTATCAGAAGAATACAGGGAAAGAAGACGTTTATATAAATCACCAAACGCATTTAATAACCACGACATAATATTTCGACTGACACGTGTCAGTACCCAAACTTAGCAGAGGAACATGGTATACTCACGAGACTTAGAAGGGGAAGAGCTCTGATTCTTGGCACTACCTTTAAGACCACTATCCTCTTGGGAATAATTGTGAACATAATGATTTGACTTAGACTCGCTTTCTGCACCTAGCATGTCGGAAGGAGTGTGAAGAGGGTGGTTAGGATTTTGAACCGTCTTTACAATTAGAGGGCGAGTGTAATGTAGAACCATACGGAGAGAAAGTATTTCAGGACTATTTTGACTGATCGATCGGCCTAGTTGGCACTCCACACGCTCAATGAATGTGCTTGCAGACGCTGACCCCATTTTTTGAGCCTGCGGAGAAAATGGAGGGGAAACATTAGCAGTACGAATGGAAGGTAATCGCGGAATAGGTAGCACGCCAGCATCTCGCTTCATCTTCTTAACTAGCCGATCAGCCCTCCATTCATCGAAAGGAAGATTAATGTACTCTTCAAAAAGGAGGCCCCTAGGTTTCCAGCCAATGGTTGGAGATTTCTAAAAGAATGTGACAAACAAATATGAAAGAAACTAAAGAAGGATTTGGCGAAAATGAGAGAGGAAAAGGAGGGAAAGGTACCTTAGCAGGAGGAGACGCGACAGGAGGAATATCCAAAGGCTTCACTGGCTGAGGACGCCTTCTCTTTTTGGAGCCAGACGAAGGAGGTAAAGCACTACTTGTACCATCCTCTTGAGGAGACTCATCACCTGGAAGAGGGTCCCAGCTGGTAACTAGGGGACGAAGAGGGCGACCTTTGTTGCTCGAGGAAAGTTTATACTTCTGGGCAGTCTCTGCATTCAATTTCACGTGCCCTGACGCATGCATTTCTTTGAAATCATCCTTGGTTAAAGACGGAGGAGCATAGGGTTCCTTGAGGAGAAGGTTTAACACGTTCCTGCTGACACCATTACGATACCCAAGCCACTCGTTCGTAATGCTAACTTGCCGACGGGATTGAGGTTGGAAGAAATCAAAGTGGCACTGGCGATCACTCATCCGCAGACTATCCTTGAAAATGAAGCAATCAAAGCTCTTACGGACTTCTCTATCTTCCTCAGTTGAAGAAAGGAAAGGAGGACAATAAGGAACTCCTTGGTCAAAACCCAGTTGCCGAGCTACGCGAATGGTATTGTACGTCTCAGATGAAAACTTCCCACCATGGAAACCAGGAAGACGTCCGAGTAAAGTAGAAACAATGATGTCAAAATCTTCAGCCGAAGGTGTCTCCGCAGAAGATATCCTCCTTTGAGATTCGATAACGAAATTATAATGCAGAGAACCAGTACAACCATCTTGATAAGTGACAAGGTTGAAATCGGCACCCTTATCCATGTGATCCTTGAGCTTCGTCTTAGGAAGATAACCTTTCTTGTGATAAATAGCTATCCGAGGATGGGATTCAGGAACTGTCATGAGCCGCTTAGATCCGTCCCTTTGAATGAGCAAGAAGATTTAGCTTAGGAGGCCTGTATACAGGAAAGCGCTCCCAAGCCCATGCTTGAATAAAATTGGCAGGGAGGAAAGTCTCAACTTCATGAGACCAATCCACACGACGAATATCACGCACCAGTAAGTCCAAATGGTGATACAGACCGCCCAAGAACATAGGAGCAAGCGGGAATGACACGCCTCGGGACATCAATACGGCCATAGGGATAAGCTCATTCTTAATGGTGTCCTGGGGACTGTACTCAAAAACATCATGACATAACCAAAAGAGAAGGAAAGCCGCTAGCTCCGCTCTATCTGTTTCCCCTTCCCGAGGAGGAACACCCTCACGCGGACCAGAAAGCAAAGGAGCCCGATATTTGATCCAACAGGAGAAAAAGGCTTGACGTTGCCCGGATTTTGGTTTTTTGTCGCTCTTCACCTCTTGCACGTCATCAGATTCTGCAGCAGCGAACGGCTTTGGTCGAGCAGCTTTTATGGCGGATGCCATAAGATTTGAAGAAGATGGAGCATTGACTGGAGAACCATGGGTAGCTTTACCCTTTCCTTTATCTAACGGGCCTTCCTTTTCGCTCGGAGCCTCAGCCTTAAGCTCTTCTGGCAATTTGAATGTTATGGATTTCGCTTTGGCTGCGATCAAGCGATCACGAAGGTCTTTATCGCTCTTTTTTAAGGACTTGTAAAGGCAACAACTGTCGAAAACTGCATCGCCATGAACAGGTAGGCCTGTAAGCATCACTACGTCTTCTAGAATAGGGGTCGCTTCACCCCAAGAGAATAGAAATGTATGGGGATCGATTCCCCAGCGCGCGCATAAACGAATCAAGCTATCATGATCCCGTCGGACATATCTAAACTTTGAAGCATCCAAGGCGGCCCCTATACCTAAAGAACGAATAATCCTATCATTATTCGGATTGGAACGAATATAATCTACCCATGGATCCTAGGCGGCATGAGATTCAGCGGACAAACGAAGGTTGATTGAAGGAAAAACATAATCTCCCCTATGAACGACCAAGCGAGGCGCGCCCTCGAAGGAAGGAATAGAAGGCGACTGTGCTTGAGGACGGATAAGCCATCCCTCAGATCCGTATGGAGGGAAAGGATGAGGATTCAGCATACGTGTGATCCATATGTCATCAGCTGGGAAAAGAATAGTACCGTCATCCGCTGCGAGCGGTCGTAGTTGATCTCTAAGCTGAGCATTACCCCTTATTTCTTCAAGTGTATGTGATTCTAACCTGGGAGGTGAGTCATGGTTAGGCGATCCACTAGACATGATGAGTAAAAGAGAAGATGAGGAGAGAGAAAAGGATGCAGTGAAATTGAGGAATAAAAGGGGGCGAGATCTCCTCTATTTATAGGGAGGTAAAAGAATGAGCGGTTACTGGGCAGACCAATAACCGCAGTCACTCAAGAGCCATGAACTTAAACCGCCCATAAATCACCAATTGTAACCGACGCATCAACATGTGACCGTTGGCACGGTCTTTGACCGGTCAAACAATCAGGGGACTAATGTTGATACATGAAAATAATCATCCCTAGAGTAGATGGCCCCTTAGCCTATTAAGGACTCCTTTTAGGATGGAGAGACTAGGGGACTAGGTCTAACCCATCAGTATGGGATAATTCTAGTCCATTTAAGACCACATTAAGCTTGGTTGGGCCTCAACCCAAGAAGAAAGCCTTTTAGGGTTTAGTATTAATTTAAGGAAAGGGAAACCGTAGTTTAGTAATAATTTTAATCTTATGGGCATTTGTTTATAAGGTGGTCATTATAAAAGAGGAAATGGGCACACTTATGGAGACATCACTAACACACCATTACCTCTCATAAACCTCTCTACACCTTGGGAGTACTTTCTGTGATTAGGGCTAGTTCCTTCTTTCCACTTTTTATCCTATCAACACGGAGCAACCAAAATTCTTGCAGTTCAACGAGAACCTCCCTTTAGACTAAGTTGTTTTTCCAAAATTAGAGCTACATGCGGAAGGTAAAGAGAAGGTTGGCTTTAATTAGCTTAGTAGTAGTAATACTAGTTTTTATGGCCGTTCTCATCTTTATTTGGTAGTTATACACTATGCTACTTGAGAATTTTATTCATTATAGTTTGTCAGGTAGCAATTGTAAGAATTATAGTTTCTCTTGTGATATATTTGGACAGTGATTCCAGGTATCAATCACACTGTTGAAACATTGAACAACTTTTTTTGTTACAAAGATGTATTTTTCTAATTCCATACTGATATTATTTGATAATTTTGGACTTATAATGAATCCTACGGAGTTTTAATAGTGGGAACTCTTAGAATTCATTAAACTGCATAACTCGTTAACAACTCCGGGACCGAAAAATGTCTAAAGTTTGATTTTTTTTTTATTTTTTTTTTTGTGCTTCAAATATGTAAATGCGGAACTCCCATAAGAAGATTACATGATGCTTTTGGACTTGAATCGAATCTTGGGAGCTTTGGCAGTGAAACATGTCATAATTCCAAAGCCAACAACTTTATAATTCTTATACTGCTCCTAAATTGATCATTCTCAATCAGAAATTTGAGAGACCAAACAATGTTGATGGTTTGATTTTTTATTACAAATTATGATGTGTTTTTTTGGAACTGCCTGATTATTTTAGACTTATCCTGAAGCCATGAGAGCTTTGGGAGTAACATATCTTAGAAATTTATAAGATTTTTTTTATGAAACGACGCTTTACTGAGCAACAATAACTATTACATAACTAATACTAAAATAAAATATATAAATAAAATGCAACACCCGGTATTTTTAGTCACTGTTTTGGGTTAGGTTTTACCCAAGTTATCTTAGGTTATTATTTCATTTGCCTTAGCCTAGATGGGTTGCTTGAAATAGCAGAGTCACCTAATTAATTTTGATTAACAAAATAAAATTAGAGAAAAATGAAAAGATAAATAAATAAAATAAATAAGGTTAAATAAAAATTAAATATGTTTATTAAGCATTACAGTAAAAACTCTATATATTAATAGTCCTGAGACTTCACAAAATTATTAATATATGGATTTTATTAACATAGGGAGGTATAACGAAAAAATGATTTTTATAGTATGTAAATAATTTATAGTATGTAAATAATATTAGATATTATATATACGTAATTGTAGTTCCAATACACTAATCAAATGGATATGGATGTCTTCCTTAATCATCCAAATGAGGAACAAGTCGTATATACTTTACCCGAAGAAGAAATCATCAATGGAATTAGACAAGAAGCGAGGGAGATAATCTTGATGATGATAATATGCAGATACAAAAAATTTCATGCCAAGAAGCTTTAAACATGCTCGACAAATTGGATTTTTTTTGGCTTCAACAAGAAGTTGCCCATAGTAATGAGGTCTTACGCATCTGTAAATCAAAAGATGCGGTAATAATCCAAAAAGTTAAATCATTTTCTCAAATAATTATAGATAAGTATTTCATTTCATCTTAATTTTTGAATTTTGATGTCACAAGATCTTTATTCTTTCAATAATGTCGATTGTATTAATATATGGAGGTAAATTCCTTATGTCGGGATTAGAAAAATCTATTAATATCAAAATGTGGAGGTTATTACTATTTACAACTGGCCCAAGTTGGGACTATGATTTTTGTATTAATATATGAAGTTTTTACTGTATTATTAATGTTTGTATTAATATAAGATTTATAAAAGTTAAGATTTTTTTTTTAGATATTATAAAAATCAAAAGACTAGTAAGGATAGAAGAAGGAGATGGAACTAGGTTTCTGAAGAAGAATGATAAGGAAAATCAGGAGGAGTATGTATCTAATAAGAGATAGAATGTTAGATCCCTTTCTCTTTGGGTGGTTTGCTTGAATTTAATTTCATACTCCCTTTGTCCCAAACTAGATGAGCTAGTTGGTTTTAAATTTTGTCCCATAAATAGATGAGCTATCTCTCTAATCAAGGGGATGTTTCTAAAGCTACCCTTTTAATTGATTATTGTTACTATAAGAAATATGTATAATTTGATAGTCATGTTTATATTCGTTACGTAGGTGTTTTAAAATGCTTTTCAACGGTATAAGGTTTACGAAAAACCGCGGTATAGTTTAAGAGATAAATCATTTCTAAATTTTAATAGTTATTATCCATAAGGATATAATTGTAAAAAAATACTTAAACATACTTCCCTTTCCTCCTTGCCTTAAGAATTGTGCAAACTACAACTAGGTCATCTAATTTGGGACGGAGGGAGTATGATATTGTGTTGTTTGATTCCACTAATTTATATGTATATATATAAAAATTTATGTACCCAATTCGCCACATATTTATAATAATAGATAACATGCTTAGGTATTTCTGGTTAAATTTGAGGATAATTCGCCACATTTTCGCCAGCTTAAGTTAATAGTACAATAACTTCGATACATATTTCGTATGATCGTCTATGGATACGAGATCGAGACAATACAACAACAAGATCACTTGTGTGATTCACTATGGATTCAAGATCCATACGATACGACAACGAAGTGATCACTTGATAATAGGTTTGGTAATAACCGAAACTCTATATGATCAATATCAAGTGTTATGGATTATAATACAAGTGAAATTTACTTTAAACCAAATATAATTGAGGAATAGTAAATTAAATGACACAACAAGATTTTGTTAACGAGGAAACCGGGACCTTGTCCAGTTTTGAATACTCTCTGAACTAAGCCGCTATACAAAATCTAATACCAACTTCGTATAGTTGATACCAAGCAGACTATCCCCTAGCTACTTAGTTTCCTCAGTATCCCTGCGCCTTCGGCTTCTAGAGTCACGCACGTGAATTACCGATCCTTTAGATCGTATTCCAAACAGTAAAGGATAAATCTGTTTGGTAACCACTCTATTCAATCTTGGTAATAAGATATTATGAATCATTAACAAAGGCTCTTTTGTTTAATCTAATAAACTCTTTTGTCTGGTTAGATCAATCTATCCTTTGATTACCGAAATAATCAAACTATAGATTTGCAATCAACCAATATAGATCTAAAAGAGAAACTATAAGGTGATGCCGATCTCACTCAACTATAAGGTGATGCCGATATCAAAGATAAACCGGTTCTAGTTGGATCCCAGCCGATCAAGGTTTGTGCATAACTAATAAGAAAAACTTCATCGTCTTCAAATTTTCGTTTGTCTTCATGCCTACACAACACCACTTAAAACCTCTTGTGAACAATCACACATAGAACGAAATCTGTTAACAATGGATTATCACAAGATGTCTTTAGATCCGAAAATGGTTATAAGGATCCCGTCAATACTTTGATCTAGTTTGAGCGAATCTTATATCAGAAGAGAAGATTCTCAAGAATAAACAAACTAGGTGCAATCAAAGTTTCAACAACCGTTAGTTAATCAAATCAATAATCGAAAACTACAATAACAATGCAATTATCTAGTTTCCCACCAACGGTATTCGTAGAGCTTCTTGATCCCACAAAAGCCTTTAAACGAGCGGTCGTAAGAGATTTCACCTAATTAGGATACTTTCCTCTCTAGATAGATGGCTCCACCAGAAACAACATAATGAAGTTTGCCTGGCTCTTAGGACAGTTTGCAAGAAATGCAAACTCAAGTATTTATACACCAAGGTTGTTTGCACAACAAGGAAATTCCAAAACCGAAAATATTCTCAAGAAATTCTCATTAAAGTACCTAATTTTGGTTTTCCTATTTCCACATAAATACCAATGTTAGAGCATAGCTTGGTTGAACTCACCAAGCGTTGGTATGTCAAGTTTGGTTGTCATATTTTAGTGACTCCGAACTCATCTAAAGTCGCTTGATTGTAAACTACAGTCCACTTCATTTAGGTTAGACTAGAAAGTCTAGGAATGTTGAGACACACAAGTATTTATCCGAAGACCTTAAGAAAGTGAAGAAGAAGCGAACTACAACGACAACATCATCCTTCCTCTTGAGGTTAGTAATATTGACTCGAACTGCTTTCATTCCTAACGTATCTTTCAAGTTGTGCTATATTGAAAACATAACTACAAAGATGTATATATTGTACATAGTGTATATATTACTCTAGTGATGTGACATGGTCATATTTGTATGATCATAGTATTAGGGAATTAGACTACGAAGTATAACGCTTATCTTTTGAACTTTGTAGATATGACATCGACATAATCGTGTATATATTGTTTTGATTATGTGAATGGGTTATGGTGAAGATTTCATCCTAGGAAACAATGTTTTACATTTGTTTAAAGGAAGTACATTCCTGAACGTGTTTTATGAATCGAAAGGGAAATCGCTAGGCTTATTGGTACGACTATTCATTGCATATCTTTGGATTACCAATATGTGTGAGATGGTAGAACCTATCGTAACTTTGTTATGTATCTTGGTATAACTAATCACAATGTCTGACTTATGATTTGGTATGACTAGTTTTTGTTAATTAGTGTAACCGATTACAATTAGCTATATTATATAGGCTATGACCAGTTGAAAAAGCGGGGGTCTAACAACCTCACCCAATATTTCGTTTAGGAAATCTGTATGGACAAACTCCAATATAATTCCAAGAAAATCAACTAGACAGTCAGACTCAATCAATGGAAATATATCCAAGATTTGTATCTCTGTTTAACCATGTAATCAACAAATCAAACATATAGAAATCCGTGAGCTTGATTGTTATGTGAAACAACTTGAACGGTACCAAATACCAATGTTCAAGTGTCAATCAATTTATATCAACAACCAAAGGTTGGATTATCTATTTGATTGAACTATGCACAACCTGTGATATTTCAATTATATAAAAAATATAATGCGGAAAAGAAATAACACAGACACCAGAAATTTTGTTAACGAGGAAACCGTAAATGCAGAAAACCCCCGGGACCTAGTACAGATTTGAACACCACACTGTATTAAGCAGCAACAGACACTAGCCTACTAAGAGTTAACTTCGGACTGGAATGTAGTTGAGCCTAACCAATCTCACACTGATCAAGGTACAGTCGCGTTCCTTACGCCTCTGAATCCTAGCATGACTCTACGCACTTGATTCCCTTAGTTGATCTCATCCACAACTAAGAGTTGCTACGACCCAAAATCAAAGACTTGATAAACCAATCTATCTCACACAGAAAAGTCTATTGAATAGATAAATCTGTCTCCCACAGAAATACCTATGAGTTTTGTTTTTTATTTTGATAAATCAAGGTGAACATGAACTAATTGATACACCGGACTTATATTCCCGAAGAACAGCCTAGTAATATCAATCACCTCAAAATAATCTTAATCGTATGGTAACGAAACAAGATATTGTGGAATCAAAAACGATGAGACGAAAATGTTTTTGACTACTTTTTATCTTGCCTATCGGAGATTAAATCTCGAGAAAATCTTAGAGAAGATAATACTCAATCACGATTGAATACTGCAAGATCAGAACACGCAACTACATAGAAAATAGTTGGGTCTGGCTTCACAATCCCAATGAAGTCTTTAAGTCGTTAAGCTATAATGGTTTTAGAAAAGCCTAGGTTAAAGGAGAATCGACTCTAGTCGCAACTAGTATCACACAGGAGGTGTGGGGATTAGGTTTCCAAGTTGCTAGAGTTCTCCCTTATATAGTCTTCAAATCAGGGTTTGCAATCAATGTTACCTTGGTAACAAAGTGTTAGAGCACTGCTCGGTCGAACTCGCAAGCGTTGCTTTCTCAAGCTTGTTTGTCTATGTTAGTGTTCAAAACTATAAGTCTTGATTTCTAGTCTACTTATAGCGATGTCTCGGACTAGGATAGATTGTGTAGTTGAGCATTAGACTTCACGGGTTTCATTATTTGAAGACGAAGAACTACTAAGGAGATCTTGTGGAACTTCATCAACAAAAGGTATACGGAGACTGAAACTCATCTATCACTTGGAAAGTCTATTTCTACTCTATCTCCTATATTGAGACAAAAGTCGTATTTCTATATAGTATTCGATTATGCACATTTGAGATTTCGAGCTGAGTTTAACTCACTTACATATTTCTCGAAATATGTGTTGGTAAGCTTTCGCTTCGACCAAGTTCATCTTATATTCTTGACGAAAGTCAAAAGATGATCATATGAAAATCGCCGAGTAACATCTTACATGATTTGTGTGATATAATCATTTGGTGTAGACTTGGAATGTTTCGTAATGATTATTTCAATAACTTGAAAATTTCTTTGATGCTAATAGTTCGTGAAAACAGCTATTGTCATCCTATAAGAATATTTAAATGATATAAATAGAGTTTAGAACACTTAACCATTATTGGATTATGAGCATAGTATGTGTTCTTGCATATATGTAATCCATGTCCGGGAACTATAGTATGCATACCCGTATGCGTACCTGTTGGTTTGTGAAAGTTCGTGTACCTAAGTACACATACCGGTACGTGTACTGGCGTAAGGTTTGGGTCCGGGAATTTCTGCTGAGTTTGGAGGTATATGTACCCGTTCGCATACTGGCGAACCCAAACTTGGTCCGTCTACTTAAGTATGCGTACCCGTTTGCATACTTGAGTGGTTAAAGTTCAAGAATCGGTTGTGACATGAACTAATACATTTATATAATAAGGAATGCAATCTTTTGCAAACCGTGGCTATAATGTTCTTGAATTGATTCGAGTGAATCAAACCGATTTTTCTTCAATTGTGTTCTTGTATACTTCTGTGAGAATATAGCAATTGAACAACTCTATAACTAGTTTCATTTGAGTCATTTAAACTAGTTGTGGTTAAGATGAATAAGGTTGATATGAAAGTGTTCATATAGCTAACTTTGGTTAACTATTGTTGAGCCAACCTAGTGTACACGTTTAGGTACGGTTACTCAAACCTAAATGAAGGTACATTTCATTTGTGTATAACAAGCTAAGTTCGATCTAACAGTTGAAAGATATTAGCTTGAGTCTAATCAGGTTTTCATCTAACAGTGAATATTGAATGCTTTGTTACCAAGGTAACTTAGATTGCAAACCCTGATTTGAAAACTATATAAGGGAGAACACTAGCAACTGGGAAACCTAATCCCCACACCTTCTGTGTGATACTAGTTGCAACTAGAGTCGATTCTCCTTTAACCATATGTTTTCTACAAAACCCTGTAGGTTAACGACTTGAAGACTTCATTGGGATTATGAAGCCAGACCCAACTATTTTCTCAGTAGTTGCGTGTTCTAAGCTTGTTAGAGTACTGCTCGGTCGAACTCGCAAGCGTTGCTATCTCAAGCTTGTTTGTCAATGTTAGTGATAAAAACTATAAGTCTTGATTTCTAGTCTACTTATAGTGATGTCTCGGACTAGGATAGATTGTGTAGTTGAGCATTAGACTTCATGGCGTTCATCAATTGAAGTCAAATAACTACTAGGGCAATCTTGTGGAACTTCATCAACAAAAGGTATGTGGAGACTAAAACTCATCTATCACTTGGATAGTCTATTTCTACTCTATCTCCTATATTGAGACAAAAGTCGTATTACGATAGTTTTCGATTATACACATTTGAGATTTCGAGCTGAGATTAACTCGCTTACATATTTCTCGGAATATGTGTTGGTAAGCTTTCGCTTCAACCAAGTTCATCTTATATTCTTGACAAAAGTCAAAAGATGATCATGTGAAAATCGCGGAGTAACATCTTACATGGTTTGTGTGATACAATCATTTAGTGTAGACTTGGAATGTTTGGTTATGATTATTTCAATATCTTGAAAATTGCTTTGATGCTAATAGTGTGTGAAAACGGCTATTGTCATCCTCTAAGAAAGTTTCAATGATTGAAATAGAGTTTAGAATACTTAACCATCATTGGATTATAAACATAGTGTGCATTCTTGCATGTATGTGATCCATGACCGGAACTAAAGTATGCATACCCGTATGCATACTTGTAGTTGTGAAATTCCGTGTACCAAGTACACATACCGGTACGCATACTTGCGTAAGGTATAGGTCCGGGAATTTCTGCTGGGTTTTGGAAGTGTACTTAGGTATGTGTACCCGTTCACATACTGGCGAACCCAAACTCAGACCGGCTACTAAAGTATGCGTACCCGTTTGCATACTTGAGTGGTTAAAGTTCTAGAATTGGTTTTGACATGAACTAATACATTTATATAATAAGGAATGCAATCTTTTGCAAACCGTGGATATAATGTTCATGAATTGATTCGAGTGAATCAAACCAATTTTTCTTCAAATGTGTTCTTGTATACTTCTATGAGAATATAACAATTGACCAACTCTTTAACTAGTTTCATTTGAGTCATTTGAACTAGTTATGGTTAAGATGAATATGTTTGATATGAGAGTGTTCATATAGCTAACCTCGATAACTACGGTTGAGCCAACATGGTGTACACGTTTAGGTACGGTTACATAAACCTAAATGAGGGTACATTTCATTTGTGAATAACAAGCTAAGTTTGATCTAACGGTTGAAAGATATTAGCTTGTATCTAATCAGGTTTTCATCTAACGGTGAATATTGAATGTTTTGTTACCAAGGTAAATTAGATTGCAAACCCTGATTTGAAAACTATATAAAGGAGAACTCTAGCAACTGGGAACCTAATCCCCACACCTCTTGTGTGATACTAGTTGTATAAGCTAAAGTCGATTCTCCTTTAACTTTAGGTTTTTCACGAAACACTGTAGGTTAACGACTTAAAGACTTCATTGGGATTGTGAAGCCAGACCCAACTATTTTCTATGTAGTTGCGTGATCTGATCTTGCTGTTTCTATTGTATTTGAGTGCTATCTTCTTTAAGATTGGCTCGATATTTATTCACCGATAGGCAAGATAAAAAGTAGTCACAAACATCTTCTTCTCATCATTTGTGATTCCACAATATCTTGTTTCGCTACCATACGATTAAGTTTATTGTGAGGTGATTGATAATACTAGGATGTTCTTCAGGAATACAAGTCCGGTTTATCAATTGGTTCCTATGCACCTTGATTTATCAAAAGATGGAACAAAACTCGTAGGTATTTCTATGGGAGACAGATTTATTTATTCCAATAGACTTTTCTGTGTGAGACAGATTTGTTTATCAAGTCTTCGACTTTGGGTCGTAGCAACTCTTGGTTGTGGGTGAGATCAGCTAAGGGAATCAAGTGTGTAGTATCCTGCTGGGATCAGAGACGTAAGGAGCACAACTGTACCTTGAATCAGTGTGAGATTGATTAGGGTTCAACTACAGTCCAGTCCGAAGTTCATTGGTAGTAGGCTAGTATCTGTAGCGGCTTCATATAGTGTGGTGTTTAAATCTGGACTAGGTCCCAGGGTTTTTCTGAATTTGCGGTTTCCTTGTTAACAAAATTCTTGTGTATGTGTTATTTCTTTTCCGCATTATATTTTTTTATATAATTGAAATATCACAGGTTGTGCGTTGAATCGATCAATTGGGAAATCCAACCTTTGGTTGTTGATTGAAATTGATTGATCCTTTAATATTGGTCTTTGGTACCGTTCAAGTTATTTCTCTTATATTCAACCGGGCTCCCAAATTCCTATTTGCTGATAGCAGATTGAATTGAGAGATAGAGATATAAAACTATTTGATATACTTTTCTCTAGATTGAGTCTAACTGTCTAGTTGATTCTCTTGAGAGTATATTGGAGTTTGTCTATTCAGATTTCCAAACGAAATATTGGGTGTGGTTGTTGTACCCCCGCAATTTCAATTGGTATCAGAGCAGGCAAACACATTAAAGACCTTATAAGTCTGTTTTTGTAGCAATCTGAATATGGACAGAAGTGCTATCTCTATAAACGTACCACCAGTCTTTGATGGTTCAAATTACTTATGGTAGAAAATTGCTATGCGTGCCTTTCTTCAAGCGCGTGATTTTCAATCATGGGTGTATGTAGTTAATGGCTATAATCCTCCGGTCATTACAGAAGGCGATGTAACAGTTCCAAAGGATATTTGTAGATATGATGCTGCCGAGATTCTTGCTACAAAGCAAAATTATGATGGGTTAAACGCTATCATTCATGCCATTACCTCAGAGCTCCAGCATCATGTGACTACTTCAACAAAGTTTAAAGATGCCTGGTGTTTTGGGGTAAAAACTGATTCTGCTGGTTTTGGTAAATTTGGGTGTGTTGATGAGAAACGAATTCAAACCCTAAACAAATGCACTACACGGGAGTACTTTTAGATTCAAGAGATCAATCTGTACAATCCTGGCCTAAACCAAGAAATGGTCGTTCCAGTCTTGCTTCGGTCACAAAGTGAAGGAGAATGGTTAATCTTAGGGAGGGAGGCGAAGAAGGTGTTGAGATCAGAATGGTTAACTCTGAAGGTGTGGCTCTTTTATGACTTGTATCAGAATATGGAACTGGCTTGCGAAATGTAAGCTTATCAGTTCTTGGTGTTTTCTGGATACTTGTTTTGATAACACTTGTGTGTTTGTCGAAATAGGTTGAAAACCTATTTACAAGTCATGATTGAGCGCACCTTAATCTCGTAGGAAGTGGAGTCAGTTAAGTAGTGGAGAAGTGGGGATGTGTATAAGGTGGTGACCATCACGTTTCCGTCATGAGGGAAGACTGGTCAGCCTTACACCCACTACTCTCTTACTGCTGTTAATCGTCCGCCCTTTCTTGACACTTTCTCATAATGGGCGCGTTGCATGCAGCACGCTGTAAACTGCCAGACCAATACCCTGATGAACATCCCCCAGTTTGTGATATGTTTGATGTCTCGAGTATTTTCGTGGAAGATATGCAGCAAGTTGCTGAATGGTCTTGTTTGCAAAACCTAGTTATTCTGACCAATCACGCGCAAGCCAGGCGGCGGGTGGTCATGTGTGGCGATCCAAGTCATGAGACTCGCCGCAAAGAATAGCATGTGGCGCTATTATGTTAAATAACTAAGTTATTTGTGAAACCGATACTTATAAAAGGGGTAATGATTTTGTGAGGGTTTAGGTTTACTCGAGACTTTTCCTTGAGATGATTCAGGAGCAAAGAGATTTATGAAAGGGAAATGATACTTGATTAACTGACAAATCGAAACCCTAATTGTGAATGCAAGCAATGCAATCATTTTGGAGGAATTACAAATATGCATGAAAAGGGAAATTGCTAAAGGAAATACTAAAGAGAACGCTGGAGGAAAAGGGTAGCACGGCATCTTAGGTATTGAGAGGCTTGAGCCATCGTGAGTGCATTACCATGCCTTCTAGTTTGTCGGCATTGATGAGCTTGCAGTAATCTCCTAAGATAACTTCTGCAACTAGGTACGGCTCATCTATTCCTTCTGCGGAATCGGGTGGATGTTGAGCAGCAATCCTTACAACCATGTCTCCAACTTGGAATGGGTTTGGGCGTTGCTCAGCTCATCATCTTTGAGCGAGACAGCTTCTAAACATTTGATAAAATATTTGAAAGGACCAGCATCCCATTCATACCTCCTAGTGACAGCTGGGTTGATAACTGGCTCGAGTCCCCAGGCTTTGACGAAGGGAGGAGTGACTAGTTGAAAAAAGGGTTGTTCAATGAGATTTATTTGTATTGGTAATCTGCGAAAAAATGTCGTCCGGCTCTCTCCAGGTAATTGGGTCACATTGGCAAGTTGTTGATACGGAAGCAAATAATCTTCAGGGTTGGATGGCTTGTTGGAAATCCTTTAAGGTATAGACACTGGAAAAGGACATACTCTTAGCTTTGCTTTGTTGCTATGAACCCATGAGCGCCCCAGAACCATATTATATTTTTGGCATTCTTTAAAAATATGAAATTTGGCGTGCGTTAGAGCATCTCCCACCTTGATTTTGAGATTAATGTACCCATAAGCATTTTTTGATTCTCTTTCTGGTTTTTGATCACAGTTGGGCAGTGCACAACTTCCTGCTTTGAAATTCCTGCGGCTCTCAGGGTCTTGACGGTAACAATGTTTAAGTCAGAGGTCGTGTCAATCAGTGTGCTGTCAAACTCGACATCCTTCAAGTGAGTAGTGGTTAGGAGTCCCCAGTTGCATCTATCAGTAGTGCTTTCCAGGAGAGGTTGGGGTTTAGGAGTAGCTTCTCCGACTCTTGTTGCCGAATAGGAGTCTTAGTCACGGCTTTTTAAGGTTGAGATGTCTGCTGCGTTGGGGCCGCACATTTGGGTTGTTGTTCGGCGGTTAAAGCTTTCCTTTTTTCCTCTTTTACTCACCACGTTAATGGGGGGTGAGTATTGTATTGTTTGCTGACAAAACGCCCACTTCCTCGAGTCTCACGTGCGTCTTCATTCCTAGCGGGTCTTGTTCTATCCAGCAAGACTGTGCTGTCGTAGCCGACCGCTTAGCAGCTTCATGTAGTTCAGAGAATGTTTGGAAGCGCAGGTTCTCCGGTAAAGCGCGATAGACAGGTACCATGCCATTAATGAACATCTCCACCATTAATGAACATATCTACATTTGGGTCATGACAATCTAGCGCTTGAATCCTGAATCTCTTGACATAATCATTTGGATGTTCATTGTTTCGATGAAACATCCTTCCCAAGTCGTTATAAAGGGAGAACTGAGGACAAGAGTATCCCCTCGGAAGAGGAACTCTTTGCACATCAGGAGGATAAGGAGGTTGATGCTGGTGCATGTCCGTCGGGTTTTCTTTGCCTCGATTTTGGAGAAGTCGTTCCAGATCCTCACATGTGATGAAATTGGATTTTTGATTCCTTTCTGATGGTCGTTCAGGAGCTACATGAACTTCTTCATCCATAAGGATACACCCTGCTAAAGTGCTTGTGCCAGGAGTCATGAAAGTGTTCCTTGTCTGTTCCATTTGGGGTTGGCTTGACTCTTGCGGCATCCGCTCCGTTAGTGTCTTGAGGAAAGTAAGTATCTCTTTTTGAGTTGTAGCCATGTTTGTCTGAGCTTTAGCGAGAACTTCTTGTCTTTCCATCAAATCAACAATGGTAATAGGGGGTTGGCTTCCTATGGCTTCTCTAGCCTCTCATCCCGATGGAGGAGTAGCAGTAGCTCTGGTAACAATTGGGGGCATTACGCTCGAAGAAACATTGGGAAGGGTGGCAGCGGCTCTGGCTCTAGTAATATGAGGTGTCACGCCGGAGAGAATGTTTCCTGCGCCGCTGGTGTTGGTGGTAGAGGATGTAGTGCCCCAAGATGCGTTGATTGTGCTGGCAGGCGGTACATCGGTGTTGGCCATTCCCTTTTGCTCTCGTCTGATACGGCCACATACCTGTCTGCATCGTCGTTGGTGGAGGCACATACCTCTGACAAGGATTCAACATTTTTTATGTCATCTCTGAAATTGGTGGCGTTCTCCGAGCGAATGTTTGTTGGCTCTTTCCACAGCCGGTTTGCCATACTGTTTAATAGACAAAACGTCTCATTTTATAGATTGACAATATCAGCTTGATTTGCGACAACATCTTCTAATACTTTTGCCATACCTTCCATGGTGATTGGATTTCGAGCATTGGCGGCTTTGAAAGTGTTTTGGATGGACGGGGTACATCATGAAGCGGAAGGTTGGGATTGGTGATTGAAGTGAATTCTGGTTAAAGATTTAATTTATACCTAAGATCCACCATCTTGAGTTTGGGAAAATTGGAATGAAAATTGAGAAATTGGCTTCGCAACCGAGAGATTAATCTCCAACTGTGGTCGCCAGTTGTTTTGGGGTAAAAACTGATTCTGCTGGTTTTGGTAAATTTGGGTGTGTTGATGAGAAATGAATTCAAACCCTAAACAAATGCACTGCATGGGAGTACTTTTAGATTCGAGAGATCAATCTATACAATCCTGGCCTAAACCAAGAAATGGTCGTTCCAGTCTTGCTTAGGTCACAAAGTGAAGGAGAAGGGTTGATCTTAGGGAGGGAAGCGAAGAAGGTGTTGAGATCAGAATGGTTAACTCTGAAGGTGTGGCTATTTTATGACTTGTATCAGAATATGGAACTGGCTTGCAGAATGTAAGCTTATAAGTTCTTGGTGTTTTCTGGATACTTGTGTTGATAACACTTGTGTGTTTTTCGAAATAGGTTGAAAACCTATTTATATAAGTCATGATTGAGCGCACCCTGATCTCGTAGGAAGTGGAGTCAGTTAAATAGTGGAGAAGTGGGGATGTGTAAAAAATGGTGACCATCACGTTTCCGTCATGAGGGAATACTGGTCAGCCTTACACCCACTACTCTATTACTGCTATTAACCGTCCGCCCTTTCCTGACACTTTCTCATAATGGACGCGCTGCACGCCGCACGCTATATACCGCCAGACCAATACCATGATGAACATCCCTCAGTTTGTGACATGTTTGATGTCTCGAGTATTTTCGTAGAAAATATGCAGCAAGTTGCTGAATGGGCCTTGTTTGCAAGACCTAGTTATTCCGACCAATCACGCACAAGCCAGGCGGCGGGTGGTCATGTGTGGAGAGCCAAGTCATGAGACTCGCCGCAAAGAATAACATGTGGCGCTATTATGTTAAATAACTAATTTATTTGCGAAACGGATATTCATAAAATATCGTATGTACTCGATGCATGTAAAGCATCGCTTTTAAGCAAGCATCTCAAAATAATCGATGCATGTGAAGCATCATTGTATAGAGCCTATCTTGGTTGGTAGCGGAACCTAATGTCTTAAAAGGAGCGTGACCGGCCACTTTTAGGAAGCTGCTGAGAGCTGTTCATGCATACCAAAAGTAGGATGGTCAGTCCATATAGCAGAGTGATGGCTGGTAGCCATTTCGACATCCTATTGGTTGGTCCAAGTTAAATCTAGACCGGTTAAATTGGCTAGCCAAATTGGATGGCTGAGATGATTTGCGGCAGTTATTGGTTGCCGCTAATTTATTTAAGATTTTTATAAGGAGCGCGGCCAGCCATCTTTGGGCGCGCGTTTAGGAGCCATATGGGCGGCCGCGGCTTGGCCGATTGCTCCTCATGGAAGAGGGCGGCCAATGGTCACGGCCACATCTTGTTTGGCACCTAGAATAGAAGTTTGGTCGGCCAATTCGTCTGGCGAAGTTGGGCGGTCAAGATGATTTGCGGCAGTTAATGGATGCCGTTGATTTAATTTAGGTTTTAAAATCCGTGTGGCCAACCTATTTTGGGATAACGGTTTTTGGTGCTAGCGGCGCGCTGGGAGTTGTTCGACCGACCAACACTGTAGCCGAGCCGCTGGTGAGCATATTTGAACCTTGCTCGTTGATCGAGATTAAATCTAGGCCAATCAATTCTGCTGGCGAATTTGGGAGGTCAAGATCGTTTTGCGGCAGTAATGTAATACCGCTTAATAAAATTAGGGTTTTGTAGCTCGCGTGGCCAACTGTTTTAGGCTAAGCGTCTAGTGGCTCCGCTTGCGAGTTGAAAGGAGGTCGATCGTCCTAGGCGTTAGTAGGCCCGCTGGTGTACACGATGGCGCTTGTCCAACCATATTAGGAGACGACTAGGTTTGATAAATCGACTGGCCAAAACGTGCGGCCGTGATCGTTTTAAGACTGACATGGGTATCCTATATTAAATTCCTTAAGGAATTAGGTGTGTCGACCAACCAACTTCCAACTTTTTTTAAAAGTTCGTGTGACGCATTTAAAGCGATTTGATTGGTCGATGGGAAAGAGGGTCGGCAAGCGGCAACATGGAGTGTGGCCGATCGGCCACGGGCGACGTTTGTTGGAGCAGATCGGCCGTCCAAGTGGCGTGGCCACGCCTCCCTTTGCTGCTGCTTTTACTTGCCACAGTTCCTCTTTATTTCTTATTTTCTGATTTTGGCAGGATCTTGCTCCTACTAGTTCCATGTTGGATCAATTTCCTAGTGTATCTAGGATTAGTTTCGACCAATAGGGTTCGAAATATCGCGCAGGGCGCAAAAAAACCTAATTTTTGCAAATTGATAAAATTAGGTTAAAGAGCTGAATTTTGCGGGTTGCCGCAAAATCAATCAATTTTGGTGAGTTTTGCATACTGATACAAAAAATCACTAATTTATTATCAAAGGGCAGCATAACTTTGCATGCCTCTGATTGAGTACTTCCACATGCATCTTAATCCTGACACTTCGGGAGATTCATGCTACTCGGCTGGGAGCGAGCATTAGTCGTCATGGCATGTCATGTCAGTATTAAGAGTTCAACTGGGGAACATGGCATAGAATAAATACTCAGAAATTTACAGAATATTTGGGATTGTTGCTACACGCACCATTCTGGATAAATTTCATAAATATACAGAATTGCTCAATACATATGGAAGTAAAGAGGCCTGGGCACTCATCACTTTTAAATGGCTCAATCTTCTTTGCAGAATGATGGCGCATTAAATACAGGGTTTTACAATTTTAGCCCTGAACTAAAAACCACCATCAACACCTGGGATATCTTAGAAACCGTATTTGAAGGGAATACCTGTGAAAAGGAAGCTAGGCTGCAAAACCTAAATTCTGATTGGGAAAACCTTCATATGGCAGATAAAGATTCTTTTGATGAGTTTAATCACAAAGTGTCTGAAATTGTTAATACATCTTTTGCATTGGGTAAGACTATTCCTGAAAAGGACATTGTGATGAAAATTCTCAGATCGCTGCCATCTAGATACGATTCTAAGAAGCATGCCATCGTTGAAGGTAATAACCTTGCAACTCTTTCCAGAAATACTCTTGTTGGAAAGTTAAAATTACTTGATTATAATCAGAATACAGTCAGAACGTCTGCGTTCAATGCTGTGACCATTACAAGTGAAGCTTCCAACTTTTCATGGGCTGATGAGTGTTGTTCTAATCAATCTGATCCTAATAGATCACTGATTACACAAAAGATCAAGGATATTGTAAAGAAAATCAAGAGATCCGAGAGACTGCCTTCTCTCTCTGATGATTCAGTTCAAGAAAAAATATCTCAGTGTGTTAGTGATATACATACTCCAGAAGTATGTTCAGGTTTTTCATCCCTCTCGGCAGAAGTCTCCATTAATTCAAATTCTGGTTCGGAATGTGAGTCTGACACTGAGATTTTAGATTTCCTGGATAAAAGTGAAGAAATTCACAAGGAAAATCTTCAACTAAAAGTATTGTTGGAGAAACTTGAATCATCACTTCAGGTGAAATCTCTTGAGATTGACTGTCCTAATGATGAATTCACCAGAACCCTATCTCTGAAAGAAAAAGAGATTAATTCTCTCAAGTGTAACCTGCAAAGGTTGACAAGAAGCTCCGACAAAATTTCAGCGATGTTATTTGGTCAAAAGGCTTTTGGAAACACAAAGGGTTTAGGGTTAAAAAATAAGACTGTGAGCACAATCAACTCATTTGTTTCGGCCGGTTCTGGAATAACTGATCTTGTGAGTTGTGATAAACAAGAATCATCTCTACAAAGAAAAAACTCTTTACTGTTTTTCTCGTTTTGTGGAAGTGCAAGTCATGTTCAAAGTAAGTGTTGGAAATTCAAGAGGAACAACAAAAGAATTACCAAACTTCAAAATAACATGCAAAGGATGAGCCTGACTCTGGAAAAACATCAAACACCTGAGTACAATAAGAAGATGTCAAAAAGGGTCAGAGTCAGACGAGGTATGACTGGTTATTCAAGCCTTGATAATTCATTATGTGACAAAAGATTTGAGCATTCGGCTCACGCCATCACTATCTAAATACTAGTGATGTTCGCATCCTCTGTTTTAACTTGAGAAAATGAGGATTGCATCAAGGTTGCTCAAGTCTTGTATAATTGGTAATTTCTTATTTTATTTTTGCTAAGAAAATATCTTCTTGTTAAGAATAGATATTGGATCATGAACCCTATAAGACTTGTTCAAAGTTCTTCTAGGGTTTGAGTATCCGTAAATCTATTTATATTCATTTGTGATCAAAGTGTCCTTCACTTCTCTTTTCTTTGAAAGACACAGTTCCATGGCTCCTGTAACTAGAGGAACTACAAAAAGGGATGCAGTTGAAGCAGTTAATATGTATCTTTGTGAAGGAATCTCTTCCTCAAGGAAGAAGAAGGAGAGATCTACAAATGATGAAGATTCTTCCTCTAACTGCCTCTTATCTGTTTGGCATTTTGATAATAACTTTAGAGGTATGGTGAAGGATTTCATCAACAAAAGAAATGATTTAAAATCTCGAATCATTTTATCTTTAGAAAAGACAACTCACTATGAACATATGTTGTCTCTAACAAAGAAAACCTTGGGTAGACTAAAAAGAGAACTTAGTGAGTTAACTGATATTTCTGAAGATTTGAAGGAATTGAACGATCCCATAATCATTGGGTTTTTCAATAATGAGAAGGAATTCTATGTAGATGCTCTGAGAAAGCTCTATGATGTCTAGGAAACTTCTTATGAGAATTTATTCTTCTATTTTAAGAAGGATAACTAGGGTTTGGAATAGCCATTATTGTGAGTACACATAGCTATTGCCAACGCTTTTCATCTTGTAATGTTTTTAGATTTATTTGTTTAAATTCTAATGTTGATTTGGAAGATGATTTTTGCAGTATTAATCTTTATGGTTTTATATAT
>JAJJMB010005785.1:967285-1043626 GCA_023531105.1 Papaver atlanticum | reverse complement strand
ATGGTTTTATATATTGCAAATTGTTATGGGATATGTTGTTTACGTCCATGAACCTTGACTGTCCCATATTTGTTCAAAAGTTAACTATATTATATGTCAGTATGAAAGTATTGATAAAAGATAGAATGAACTTTTGACTACAAAAGTTAAACCTTTTATGTCATTATGCAAATATTGATGGAAGAAAGGATGAACTTTTGTTTACAAAGATTAAGTCTATTATATGTCATTGTGCAAATAGTGATGAAAAATAGAATGAATCTTTGATTATTCCAGTATTGGTCTTTCCCTGATCCACATCTTTGTGTATGTACTGTGTTGCTCCATAAGTTCTCTTATGTTGAGCATGATCAATTGAATTGATCATTTTCCCTGTGGTTATTTCAATTGAGATTTTTGGAAACAAATTCATGTTTCATGAGATTTGTTAATGTCCAAATAAATCCTTTTTTTTCTTGTAAAAGTAAGGTCGCTCTTGTTGTTCTTTCGGGAATGACATATTACGGGGGAGAGTTCTTATTTGAACTTGTGCTTAATTGTCAAATCTTTGTGGGGAGTGCGGCTGTGGAATATTGTAGGAGTTTTCTTGTATCTTTATAAACTCCTTGATGAATACACTAAGTTTCGACTATGTGAAATCATCGAAACAAGTTTATATGTTTTCTTTTGGTCATGAAGTATCTCTATGAAAATTTCATTAGGATCCCACTAGTTTTCGTACCTTTGCCAATTTATATTGACAAAAAGGGGGAGAATTAACGTGTAGTTCACACTACAAATACATATGGTTTACGGATCATTATGTAAGGGGGAGTGGTTTTCATGTGAGATGAAGTATTGACTAAGGGGAGTGATACATATCACCATAGTATTGTTGTCAAAGTTGTGATACAATTGGATTTTGATGCTGTGTAATAATACTATGACACTGTATAACAATGATTGAAAGCAACTGTTTTCTCATTGTTATTGCTATAGATCTTCAACAACGATGATGCGGAATTGAACACATTTGGAATCATTGGAATACTTGGAAATGACGAAGATCTCGAGTAACGTTGAAGAACCAAGGAGATCAAGCATTTGGATGAGAAGCTACAAAGTTTATTTATTTTGTAATCCATATGTATTGATAGTTTTGTCACTAAAATTGACAAAGGGGGAGATTGTTAGAGCACTTCTCGGTCGAACTCGCAAGCGTTGCTATCTCAAGCTTGCTTGTCAATGTTAGTGATCAAAACTATAAGTCTTGATTTCTAGTCTACTTATAGCGATGTCTCAGATTAGGATAGATTGTGTAGTTGAGCATTAGACATCACAGCGTTCATCATTTGAAGACGAATAACTACTAAGGAGAGCTTGTGGAACTTCATCAACAAAAGGTATGTGGAGATTGAAACTCATCTATCACTTGGAAAGTCTATTTCTACTATATCTCCTATATTGAGACAAAAGTCGTATTGCTATATAGTATTCGATTATGCACATTTGAGATTTTGAGCTGAGTTTAACTCGCTTACATATTTCTCGAAATATGTGTTGGTAAGCTTTCGCTTCGACCAAGTTCATCTTATATTCTTGACGAAAGTCAAAAGATGATCATGTGAAAATCGCCGAGTAACATCTTACATGATTTGTGTGATACAATCATTTGGTTTAGACTTGGAATGTTTCGTAATGATTATTTCAATAACTTGAAAATTGCTTTGATTCTAATAGTTCGTGAAAACAGCTATTGTCATCCTCTAAGAATGTTTCAATGATTGAAATAGAGTTTAGAACACTTAACCATTATTGGATTATGAACATAGTATGTGTTCTTGCATATATGTAATCCATGTCCGGGAACAATAGTATGCATACCCGTATGCGTACCTGTTTGTTTGTGAAAGTCCGTGTACCTAAGTACACATACCGGTACGCGTACTGGCATAAGGTTTGGTTCCGGGAATTTCTGCCGAGTTTAGAGGTATGCGTACCCGTTCGCATACTGGCGAACCCAAACTTGGTCCGGCTACTTAAGTATGCATACCCGTTTGCATACCTGAGTGGTTAAAGTTCTGGAATCGGTTGTGACATGAACTAATACATTTATATAATAAGGAATGCAATCTTTTGCAAACCGTGGCTATAATGTTCATGAATTGATTCGAGTGAATCAAACTGATTTTGCTTCAATTGTGTTCTTGTATATTTCTATGAGAATATAGCAATTGAACAACTCTATAACTAGTTTCATTTGAGTCATTTGAATTAGTTGTGGTTAAGATGAATAAGGTTGATATGAAAGTGTTCATATAGCTAACTTTGGTTAACTACTATTGAGCCAACCTAGTGTACACGTTTAGGTACGGTTACTCACACCTAAATGAAGGTACATTTCATTTGTGTATAACAAGCTAAGTTCGATCTAACGGTTGAAAGATATTAGCTTGAGTCTAATCAGGTTTTCATCTAACAGTGAATATTGAATGCTTTGTTACCAAGGTAACTTAGATTACAAACCATGATTTTAAAACTATATAAGGGATAACTCTAGCAACTGGTAAACCTAATCCCCACACCTTCTGTGTGATACTAGTTGCGACTAGAGTCGATTCTCCTTTAACCTTACGTTTTCTCCAAAACCCTGTAAGTAAACGACTTGAAGACTTCATTGGGATTGTGAAGCCAGACCCAACTATTTTCTCTGTAATTGCGTGTTGTGTTCTTACTTCTACTATCGTGATTGATTATTATCTTTGCTAAGATTTGTTTGAGATTTATCTCCGATAGGTAAGATTAAAAGTAGTCACAAACATCTTCGTCTCATCGTTTGTGATTCCACAATATCTTGTTTCGCTTCCATACGATTAAGATTATTGTGAGGTGATTGATAATACTAGGGTGTTCTTCGGGAATATAAGTCTGGTTTATCAATTGGTCCATGTGCACCTTGATTTATCAAAAGACGAAACAAAACTCATAGGTATTTCTGCGGGAGACAGATTTATCTATTCCAATAGACTTTTCTGTGTGAGACAGATTTGTTTATCAAGTCTTCGACTTTGGGTCGTAGCAAATCTTAGTTGTGGGTGAGATTAGCTAAGGGAATCAAGTGCGTAGAATCATGCTGGGGTTCAGAGGCATAAGGAGCGCAACTGTACCTTGATCAGTGTGAGATTGATTAGGGCTCAACTATATTCCAGTCCGAAGTTCTTTGGTAGTAGGCTAGTGTCTATAGCGGCTTAATACAGTGTGGTATTCAAAGTTGGACTAGGTCCCGGGGTTTTCTGCATTTGCAGTTTCCTCGTTAACAAAATTTATGGTGTTTGTGTTATTTCTTTTCCGCATTATATTTTGTTATATAATAGAAATATCACAGGTTGTGCGTGAAGTTCAATCAGTTCTTGAATCCGACCTTTGGGTTGTTGATTGAATTGATTGACCCTTGGATATTGGTTTGTGATACCATCCAAGTTATTTCTCTTATTCAATCGGGCTCGCAAATTCCTATTTGTTTGATTGCAGATTGAATTGAGAAATAGAGATAAAACTCTTTGATATACTTTTTTATAGATTGAGTCTGACTGTCTAGTTGATTCTCTTGAAAGTATATTAGAGTTTGTCCATTCAGATTGCCGAATGAAATATTGGGTGTGGTTGTTAGACCCCCACTTTTTCACAAAGCATTCAATATTCACCGTTACATGAAAACCTGATTAGACTCAAGCTAATATCTTTCAGCCGTTAGATCGAACTTAGCTTGTTACACACAAATGAAAAGTGACTTCATTTAGATATGGGTAACCTTACCTAAACGTGTACACCTTGTTGGCTCAAAAATATGAACACTTTCATATCAACCTTGTTCATCTTAACACAACTAGTTCAAATGACTCAAATGAAACTAGTTATAGAGTTGTTCAATCGTTTATATTCTCATAGAAGTATACAAGACACAATTGAAGCAAAATCGATTTTGATTCACTCGAATCAATTTATGAACATTATAGCCACATATAAATGTATTAGTTCATGAACAAACAGATTTTAGAACATAACCTACTCAAGTATGCAAACGGGTACGCATACCTAAGTGGACGGACTGTGTTTGGGTTCGCCAGTATGCGAACGGGTACGCATACCTCCAAACTCAGTTGAATTCCCGGACTTGAACTTACGCCGGTACGCATACGGGTATGCATACTAAGTTCCCGGACTTTCAACTAACCAACCAGTACGCATACGAGTATGCATACTATGGTTCCCGGACTTGGAATAACTTGCAACAGTTAGCATACAAATACGCATACTGTGCTATATCCAGTCATGGTTAATTGTTCTAAACTCCCATTTCAATCATAGAAACATTCTTAGAAGTCGACAATAGCTGTCTCACACAAACTATTAGCTTCAAAGTAATTCTATGGTGATCGATAGATCAATATGAAACATTCCGAGTCTACATCAAATGACTGTCTCACACAAATCATGTAAGATGTTACCAGGCGATTTTCACTTGATCATCTTTTAACTTTCATCAAGAATATAAGATGAACTTGGTTAAAGCGAAAGCTTACCAATACATATTTCGAGAAATATATAAGCGAGTTAAACTCGGCTCGAAATATCAAATGTGTATAATCGAAGTCTATATAGTTATACGACTTTTGTCTCAAATATGTTATAAAGTAGATAGACTTTTAAGTGATATATGAGTTCAAGTCTCCACATACCTTTTGTTGATGAAGTTCCACAAGCTCCCCTTAGTAGTTCTTCGTCTTCAATTGATGAACGCCGTGAAGTCTAAAGCTCAACTACACTTTCTATCCTAATCCGAGACTTAGCTATAAGTAGACTAGAAATCAAGACTTATAGTTTTGACAACTAAACTTGACAAACAAGCTTGAGATAGCAACGCTTGCGAGTTCGACCGAACAGTGCTTTAATACCGGTTATACCATAAGTCTTAACAAGTTAAGATGGGTTCTACCTTGTCATCTTATATTGGTCATTCAAAAGATATTTAATAAAGAACCTGACCAATCATGTTTTCCTTTCGATTATGAAACAAGTTCATATATTTACTTCCTTTAAACAAATGTTATAAAACATTATTTCCTAGGGTGAAATCATATCTATACAATGCACACATAATCAAAAAACTATATAAATAGATTATGTCGATGTCGTATTTACGAAGTTCAAAAGATAAGCGTTATACTTCGTAATTTCAATAAATTCCTTGACACTTTGATCATAATGTCATGACCAAGTCTAACCACTAGAGTATTATATATATATACATCTTCGCATGTTATGTTTTCAATATAATCCGACTTGAAAGATGCGTCGGGAATGGAACAAGAACAAGTCAATATTACTAACCTCAAGAGGAAGGATGATGTCGTCGTTGTAGTCGTTACTTCTTCACATTCTTCAGGTCTTCGGAGTAATACTTGTACGACTCAACATTCTTAGACTTTCTAGTTTAACCTAAACGAAGTTGACTCTAGTATTTAATCAAGAGACTCTAGATAAGTTTTGATACTAAAATATGACAACCAAACTTGACATACCAACGCTTGGTGGGTTCAACCGAGCTGTGATCTAACATAATATGTCTACAGTTAGTTTGCTTGCTTAAATACTTAAAAAAAATATTACATGTTAGTTGTCATGTTGATTCGATGCCATGGTTTATGAAAATTGTGAAAATACGAGGGTACCCAAATACACCACAAACTTTTATTTATCCACCTATAAGTCTTTTGCCAAATGCGATCGTCTATAAACTTAGTTGAGCCAATACAACAATTTGGTTCACACTTCGTGTGATCGTCTATGGATACGAGATCGAGACAATACAACAACAAGATCACTTGTATGATTGACTATGGATACAAGATAGAGACGATACGACAACAAAGTGTGCATTTGATAATAGGTTCGGTGATAACCGAAACTCTATAAAAATCAATATCAAGTGTTCCAGAATTAACGTACAAGTGCAATTTACTTTAATTATAATAAAATAATTATATTGCGGAAAAGTAAAGTAAATGGCATAGCAAGATTTTGTTAAAGAGGAAACCGCAAATGCTGAAAAATCCCGGGACCTAGTCATGTTTTGAATACTCTCAGAATTAAGCCGTTATACAAACTCTAATACCAACTTCGTATAGTTGAGACCAAGCATACTATACCTAGCTACTTAATTTCCTCAGTATCCCTGTTCCTTTAACTTCTAGAGTCACGCACGTGAATAGCAAGTCCTTTGGATCGTATTCCAAACCGCAAAGGAAGAATCTGTTTGCTAACCACTCTAATCAATCTTGCTAAAGTAATTTGATGATTCGTTGACAAAGACTCTTATGTTTAATCTAATAAACACCTTTGTATGGTTAGATCAATCTAAATATTGATTATCAAAATAATTAAGTTCTAGATTCGCACTCAATCGATATAGCTCAAAGAGAAACTATAGAGAGTTGCCGATCTCATGCAACTAATCCCATCCGATCAAGGTTTATGCACTAAATCCACAAGATACGAAAACTAATAAGAATTCTTTTTCGTCTTCAAATCTTCTATTGCCTTCAAATACCTGCACAACAACACTTGAATCCTCTTATGATCAATCACGCACAGTATGGAGTCTGTTAACAATGGATTATCATAAGATTTCTTTAGATCCGAAGATGGTTTTAAAGATCCCGTCAATACTTTGATCTAATCTGAGCGAATCTTATATCAGAAGAGAAGATTCTCAAGAATAAACAAACTAGGTGTAATCAAAGTTTCAACAACCGTTAGTCAATCAAATCAATAATTGAAAACTAATAACACTGCAATTATCTAGTTTCCCACCAACGGTACTCGTAGAGCTTCTTGATCCCACAAAAGTCTTTAAACAAGCGATCGTAAGGGATTTCACCTAATTAGGATACTTTCCTTTCCGAATAGACGGCTCTACCAGAAACAACAAGAAATAAAGTTTGCCTGGATCTTAGGATAGTTTGCAAAAAATGCAAACTCAAGTATTTATAGACCAAGGTTGTTTGGACAACAAGGAAATTCCAAAACCAAAAATATTCTCAAGATATGCATTAAAGTACCTAAATTCCATTTTCCTATTTCCAATTAATGTAAAAAAATATTTCTTAAAACTCTCATAGAAAAACTACTATTATTGGTTTAGCACATTAACTAATAATATTTTCCAGAGGATATGTTTTAAATGCTGGTAATTAAAACATATATGATGAAAATCATTATTAAATGATTTTCACTTTTTCGGACCAGGGATCACCTTGAGTATCGAGGAATATCTTTGAATAATAAATGACATGAGTTGTGTACATGTTCAAATATGTCGACATCTAGAAGTTTCTTAGCAAACCCTAATTCCAAGCTTCACATAAAACTTACCGAGATATATGAATATTATAAACTCGGTTTTTCTTCTTGGGATCGGTTATACCAACCTCACAATGTAAGTTGTGATCGGTTATACCATGTTTCCCAAACCAGGTTGTGGTCGGTTACACCTTGCTTTCCAGAGGTAGCTTTTGATCGGTTACACCTAACTTCCTGAGTTAGCTTGTGATCTATTACACCTTGCTTCCCAAAGGTAGCTTGTGATCGTTTAAAACTAACTTCCATATTCATCTTGTGACCGGTTATAACTTGGTTCCCAAAGTAACTTATGGCCAGTTACAACTTGTATTCCAATATAGCTTGTGATCGATTACAACTAGATTTACAATGAAGCTTATGATCGATTACAACAAACTATATTGTATAGGCTATGACCGGTTATACCATAAATCTCAACAAGTTAAGATAGGTTCTACCAAAGTCATCTTCCACTGGTTATCCAAAACATATTCAAAGAATTACAAGACCAATCATGATTTCCTTTTGATTATGAAACAAATACAAAATTAAATGATTTCCTTCCATTAAGTAACCATTCATGATTTCCAAGCACTTGGTATAATCAAAACCAGTTGGAGACATGTTTGTACGTGAATACAGGATCTACAAGTTTGTCAAACACAGACTTATTAGGTCTTAACGTGTTTGCATGCTCTGATACCAATTGAAAACACTGGGGGTACCAAAATACACCACCATCTTTTTCGTATGAAATCTGTATGGACAATCTCAACACAACTCTGAGAGTAGAAACTCAATCAAGGAAAGTGTCTAGAGTTATATATCTCTCTCTCTCTGGTTGTTACAACGTTTACAGAACTGAATCCGTGAACCTAACTACACAGAGAGTTCTTGGACGGTACCAAAGACCAATATCCAAGGATCAATAAAGTCTTATCCAACTAACAAGGTTGGACCTAGCTACTGTGATTGATTAACACACAACCTATGATATTTCATTTATAAAGATAAATAATATAATGTAGAAAAAGAAATAACACAGACACCATAAATTTTATAAACGAGGAAACTGCAAATGCAGAAAAACCCCGGGACCTAGTCCAGATTGAACACCAAACTGTATTAAGCCGCTACAAACACTAGCCTACTAATAATTAACTTCGATCTGGAATGTGGTTGAGCCCGAACTCAGTCTCCCACTAATTCAGGTACAGTCGCGCTCCTTACGCCTCTTGAATCCCAGCAGGACTCCACGCAATTGATTCCCTTAGACGGTCTCACACCAACTAAGAGTTGCTTAAACTCAATTGAAGACTTTAAACCAAATCTGTCTCCCACAGATTAAGCCTATAATTGATTTCCTTATTTAAAATCTAAACGGATGATCAGATCAAACGAAAGATCCAGGTGATGGAAATCGATAACAACGTAGACAAAAGTATGGCTATCCTCAAAATTCGGACTTATGCAACCCAAAGTGCAGCCTAGATTATTATTCACCTCACAAGTATAAAACTTGTGGAATCAACAAAGTATGAGACAAAGAGACTTTGTTGATTACTATCTATCTTGATTGGTGGAGCAAGGCTCAACAAACAATCAAGATTAGGATACTCGAGTTATCAAGATAAAAGATAACTGGACCTGGGTTCACGAATCCTAGTAAAATCTTTGTAGTCGCTAAACCCTAAAATGGTTTCTGGAGAGGACGACTCTACATACAACTAGGACACACCAAAAAGTAGTGTCGGGATTCAAAGATCCCAGTTGCCAAGAGTTGCCCTTATATAGTATTCAAAGCTTAGGTTTCTTTAGGTTTAAGCTAAGATAGCTTTGGAACCAAGCAATCAATATTCACCGTCAGATGAAAACTTTGAATCTTAATCACATATACAAGATATACACTCTGGTTAGGTAAACCGTAACCGAACCGTGTATAAAGACTATGTCCAACATGGTTAGCCGAAATTAGCCGATTTGGACTTAAAAGCTTAACACTCATTTTCATGTTCACTAAGACATTAATATTGAGTCACAATCATGTGATCAAATGAGTCTAGTGTTAATTAGAGAATTGATCAAATGCAAATCACTTCATAGAAATAATTTAATTACACTTGAATCATAATCGACATAGTTGGTAAATGTACAAAGCACAATTACTTGGATCGTTCGTGAATCGGCAGAGTCACAGTACGCGAACCGGTTTGCAAACTTATATGCAATGACCGAGTTCCGGAGTTGACAGAACTTTTGCATCTCAATCACCGGTTTTCAAACTTTGAATCAATCTCAAAGTTCCGGAGTCGACATAACTTTTCAAGTTCACGTACCGGTTTGCAAACTTAAAACTTTTAATACCGGTTCCGGAGTTCACATAACTTTTTCAGTTCACGTACCGGTTTGGGTACTTAACTGATTCTAGAACATATAACTTTTTTGGCTCGCATACCAGTTTGATTATTTTAACCTGGTTCCCTTACCACAGTTCCAAAATGGTTTGTATAAAAATACTTACCTATCCAGATCACGAAACAAATAGATTTTTTCATAATGTACATATGAATATGCATATCACACAAATCTGAAAGTCGATATATAACTACCCCACTACGTGTACGAATACATGTAATATGGATTCAGACATATAACAGTTCTCTCTGTTTGTAAGACTGATAACACTGTCTTGTATTCCTAATATAGTAGTTCTATATTTTTCTAAATCAATTCGAAACATTCCTGAATAATATCAATGACACGTGTCACGGTTCCAGGCTATTTTCGAATGATAAACTTGAATCAAGATTTGGTTCCGAACAATAAATTGTTCTCCACCAAATTTGTTCAAGTATGAAAAAATGTTCACTAAGCTTAGTCATTATATTTCGAAAAATTCGTAAACTAAATAAATAGTTCTCGACTCGAAATTCTTATCTATGCATGCTAGTCTAATTAGTTATGCGACAATCGTCTCAAAGATAGGAAGGTGAATATAACTTGAGAAATAGGTGGTTCAGTCTTCACTTACCTTTTGTTGATGAAGTTCTCCAAAAGCTTCGGTTGATCTTCGCCTTCAAACTGTAGAACGCAAATGATGACTGGCTCGTTTCTCAACTACCTCTATCCTAGACCGAGACTTAACTAATTGTAGACTAGAAATCAAGATATAGTTTTGACAACTTATTTGACACCAAGCTTGATATAGCAACACTTGTGAGTTCGACCGAGAAATGCTCTAACACTATCAACTAGGACAAAAAAGTGTCATAGATTGAATTTCCCAGTTGAAAGAGCATCTCTATTTATAGATGTTCAAGACTGAGGGTTACTTAGAATTCAAGCTAAGATAACTTGACATTCAAGTAAGCACTTTCTCTGTTTGGATGAAACTCTAATTAGGGTTTCAAGTAAGCATGTGATTATTAATCTTGAAACTTACATAGAAGAATATAAACATAGTGGTCCGGTTACAGAACCGTGTATAATGACCGTTCTTTGGCAAATATGCCTTACGAACTATAAGCAATTTGATGTTCATTTAAACACTTAAGAATTTAATCGTGATGCACATACACAAGTGTTTTAGTGATCAATGATGTCTTAGAAGTGTTTATGAGAGTCATAACAATGCTAAACATATTTGAAAAATAAGTCATTAAGCATATGCTAATGTTTTACTGGTACCAGTGGTGAAATAGTTCGTGAACTGTAAGGCATAGTTCACGAGTAAGGGTGCAACAGTTTGTGAACCGCGTTCGCATACTGTTAGCCTTTTACACCAATAATAAAAATTCAGATCACCATGGTTCGTGAACTATCCCGTTCTGAACTTACGGTTTGCAAACTGGTTCGCCAACCTTCCTGTATTCCAGAAACTCATATATCCATGGTTTGGGAGATAGTTCGCCAACCTACCCTGAGTCGAAATTACAGAAATTCTGAATTTATGTCTTTTGATGTTTGAAACATTCTCAAATGATAAAATCATTGCTTGGGAAATTTTCAATTGATCCAAAAAATTAATTCTTAAACAATAAATTTTTATGAAATAATATTGTTAAGGACCTTTAAATATCCAATGCTTGAATCATATTTCGAGATGTTTAATAAGACAAGCTTGACTCGAAATTTCTTCTTTGCAACAAATATACTAGAAGTTATACGTCATAGTCTCAAAAGATAGAATGGTAAGATAGTGAATAAATAGAATGGTTCAGTCTTCACATACCTTGTTGATGAAGTTTTCCAAATGTCTTCATCGATATTCAGTCTTCGAGGGTGATGTTTGATACTCAACTACCAAATTCTAAACCTAATCCGAGACTTGACTTAGTAGACTAAAAATCAAGATATAATTTTGTTCAACTAACATTGACAACAAGCTTGAGATAATAAAACTTGTGGGTTCAACCGAGCAATGCTCTAACAAAGGCATTTTGCAATTTGAGTTCACGAATCAATATTTTGAGTTTGCGAACCTAAGTTAACAAGATTTTTACTATATCTTGTTTTGGAATTTGAGTTCTCGAACCTAAATTGGAGTTATTTCTCATGGACACTTTTTCTCACTTGTGTTCGCGAACCTAACTTTTGAGCTTGCGTGTCGAAAGAGAAAATCGAACAAAACTTAATTTTGGTATCTTTCGCACTTTCCTTTTCCGTTTCAAGGCTATTTTTTACACGTTTTTTGTTACCATATGTGGTATAATTTCAAGTGGTAAAAACATAATCTTTTCAATTGACAGTAGATCCAACTTGAGAGACAATTTTATATCTTAACTTAGTTAGTAACAACTTGTTACGTAACTATAGAAAGTTAGAAGCTGTCTATGGAACTAATAGAGGTTCAGTCTCTCACCAACAACATAGTTGTGTAAGATCTTCACTAGTCTACTAAATCCCACCAGACTAGAAAACTTAGACGATGCAGCCAAAATGCACATTTCAGACCTTCCTCAAAGACTTAGTGTACACATTATGGTATCATAGATAGTGGCCACAACAAACATACAATAGGATGATAAGCTCCATTAATAATATCAGTGAATATACGTATGTCCAAAACGTATCAGGACTCCTAAGAACCATACCAAGGCAAAATGCAATCTTAGGGTGTCTAACCTTTTAACATGATACCGATGATAAAAAAAACAACAACAAAACTTCACCTAAAGGTTTCTGCACCACCAATTCAACTTCTTTCTTATTAACCAATACATGTTGATTTGTACCTACATGTAAAAAGCTATCAGTCATAACACGCTTCACTGGAGCATCTCAAGAAGGTTAGCTCATATAGGAAACCTATACTTAAAGCTAGTTATTAATGTCTTTAGACTCCGCATTACATTTAAAATCTTCTACTAAGGGGACTCTAGTTATTGGACATATCATTGGAAATTCCCTACAAAACTACCTGATTATTAACGAGAGAGTAGAGACCCTTCAATATACATCTAGAATTTCACCAACTAATGAAATTTCTGCAATGAGAAGATTCTCATCAGATTCCCAGGCTCCATTAAGCTAAGAAAATCCATCACCAACAGACTTCTAGACGAAGTATTTAGTTAACCCGGAGGTTGTCTTGTGAAAATAATAAAAAATAAATAAAAATGCACAAGTGGAAAAATAACTTATTCACCACATAACGACATACAATCCACGTCTGACTCATAAGATCTACCATATTCAACGAATTTCCAATTGTAATAAGACAACAAATATTTTTAACACTCATCAATCATCTTTATAACATGACAAGTAGGGCAGGAACATCAGAGTAACTCACGAACACTCACAAAGTCAAGGGGTATAGCGAACACATCCGATACACCCCACCTGCATCTGGAGCACACCCTTTAGTCATAATATTCGGAGAAGGAAACTAAGTTCTCAAATTAGAACCACATAAACACTCTCAACAATAACTTAATTATTAAACCGAAAGCTAAGATTCCACACTATATCCAACCAGTGAATTAAGCCACAAGTTGAGGCCTTCCACCTTTCGTAAGAACAAAAAATTATATAGTAAATACGAGTTTTGATGTGTTTTCCTAAGAGGGTAAATAAAAATATATACTTTAAGCAAGACGGTCAGAAATACTTTAATTTAAGTCTCTAACAAATATAAGAGTCGTGCAACATATATATATATATATATACCAAAATTTCAAGGTCGAAAGATCACCTTGAATCTTTAAAAAAAAACAAAAATTTAGTGTGAACAGGTAAGCACCCAAAATTTGGTTGATGCTTAAACATTCCAATGAGGAGAAATTTTAAAAATGTTAAACATGATCCCCGAGTTCATTTGACCACGTCAAGGATTAACTGGGTATCAAAACATCCCTCAAGTTATAAAACAAAAATAGACATCATGATAAGTATTCTTATAACAATAGCGCTTAACATGAGTAGTATATTGTTCTCCATCCCTATTTATGAGAAAGTCCTACAAGTGGAACCATGAATATCTGTAAAAACCAAGTGGCAGACATAAACCAACTACCAATAAACTAACTACCAATATTGATAACAATAGCCACCAAATACCCAAAACTAAAGGAAAAAACTTTCTTCGTCTACCACCTACGTCCTACAGTAACAAGGAACAACATCTCAAAAATTTAAGTGTAAAAAAAAAAAAACTAGAACATAATAATCGCTTACCTTGGTTGATCATGGGATGGTTTTAACTTTACATATTTCCATCTAGAGTGCCCGCTCTTATTCTCCCTTTCTTAGTTTTATTTTATTTTCTTTTTATTACTAAAATTTATCTTTATGGGAGGAGGTACGAACTATATCTCTGATAGCCAACTTCTGAAATTTATTTTAGAACTATAAAACTAATTCCACCACCAGTTGAGCACTTGCGCCCAACTGCAAACTCTTAACCCAAACCAGTTAGGCATAAGCAATTAATCTATTCAATCACTTATAACGAATATTAAATAGTTCCGGCTGGGTATACTCACTTACCCTACTAACAAGAAAATTTATATAAAAACCATACTAACCATTCTATCAAAGATATAAATATATCTAAATCATGGAATTACTCGACGAAAACGTCCTAAGCGTACTCCCTCAATCCTCAAGGTTCTCTAACCTCAGCTCTGATACCAACTGTAACGATCCTCATTTTTCACATAAGCTCGACCGGCACTTACGCAAAAATTTAACCGTCACTTTTGATGAATAGATAACTAGACAACAACAAAAAATAGATAAACAAGTACTTTTGGAAGAAAAAAAAAGAAGGTTACTTAATAAATAAGGGATGTCAATATAGTCTACAACTTTTGATGACATAGGCTCTATAATTATGATAATCAAACAAACCATAACCCCGACAGACTAACAAGAGATGCGAAATTCCCCTTTACCCCCAGTCCCTCGCTACAAAAGTTCACGATACGCTAACACGATAATAAAAAGTATAGATGCGCACTTTTATGTAGATATAACCAGAGAAATCCACCTGAATGAGAAAATAAACAACCACTTTATTGATCTCTAATACCTGTAAGAAAATTATCAACATGAGTTAAAATCCAAGCAAGTTCTCAATAGCCAACTCCGCATTAAGACAAGATATAGAAATACAACTTACTTACAAAAAATAAAGATAAAACATTGTAGGTAGACTACGGGCTCGATTAATATAGGCCCTATGAAGACCTAAACAAATCTACTATATGAGTAAAACTAACCACAAAACTTATACCCTATAACAATTATTAATCAACTTAATGGATAAAACAAACAAACAAAAAAATAGAACAATTGTATCAACAAAGGAAAAGTGAGATGTAATTACAAAGTTATCTTTCATAACCATTCACTTTCTCATACAAAATCTACCATACACTAGAACACATCCTATGCACTGTAACAAGGAAACGTCACAGGAAACCTAACCTGACGTCTATCAATCTTGTAAACTAATTATTCATCCATCCAAACATTCATATATAAATTAGAGCACCCTATACCAAAATATTGAGCAACAGAGCAAATCTCTTGCACCTGAGATATTTTAAATCATAAGTCCACTCGTTATATTTTGTTGGAACACAAGAAGCGTACACAATGCCATGAAGCCAAATTCAATACTTCAATAAGCAATTGAATTATAGGCGTACTCAACGCCATGAAGCCAATTTCAATCCTTTGATAAGGAACTGAATAAAAGGCGTACACTACACCATTAAGCCAATTTCGATCCTTCAATAAGGAATTGAATTATAGGCGTACTCAACACCATAAATCCAAATGGACACACCAAGAGTCCAATGTACACACCATTTCCATAACCAAAACATCTTAACAATATAAGGAAAAAAAAAAAACGTAATTTTTCTCCAACATGTTACCCACAACCAATATTCTGACAGTCAATAGTTTCACATGGGTTAATTCACTATATACCCTCTTCATAATATTTGCTACTTCAATTTCAAAAAAAATAAACCCACAAGTACAATATTTAATTGATCACTAAATAACAACATAACACCAAAGTCAATATTTAAATCCTAAGTTGTTCAGATTAGTCTCACATTCACATATAACATTCAACTGTACACGTTTTTAGGCATCACAACCACATTTATAAATGATAACATTAGTAAATTAAACTAGCTACTAACAGAAGTATTATGGAAGGTATAATTGGACTAGTCGTACAGAGACGAGTTGCCATACCAACAATTGAGCTAGTTACCAACATTTAAAATAATAGTTGCACTACTAAACCAGTGGATAGACTAAAAGTTATCTCACCTAGTCCTGCTAGGTCATCAACTGATTTATACACATCTACATCAGAAGTAACAATAATCTAGCAACTAAGTTATTAATTAAAATATTAGGTTTGGTTTTCTTCGTAAACCCTAGTGGTTGGTAACTTGATTTCTAAAAGATATCCGAATGAAAAGATTTTAAAGAAAATTTGCCTCGGTTGTACGAAACGTCGCCATTATCGATCCTAAACCATCAAAACCCAATTTGCTTATGCTTTCAATGGGCACTATGATGTTATGAAATGAACTTACTACTTGCGACCAAAATTACCTGGATAAGGTTGGGCAGTTGGATGGTCCGCTAGTGGACATCCCTATGGCATTTCCCATGGACTTTTACCATTTGATCTCCAACTCCCTATTACCATTTTGGGATTGTAGTATCTTGATACCTATGACTATCTCGAATACGATTTAGCGGCAAACTATCATGACCGTGCAAAATTGGGGTGTCTACATAAAGCAGATGATAATGTTTCTGACAGAAATATGATATTAGAACTAAATTTGCCTGTACACTCATGCAATTTTTGAATTTTCAAGGTGTTGTGGGCACCTTGACAATTACAAGCTAAGTGATTCATGATAAAGGAGAGTGTTGGTCAGGACCAACGACTCGCAAAGGAGAGACATTAGCAATGATCTCAGTCTCATCATTAAGAGATAAATGTCATGCTGGGGTTGGAGTTGTGGATGCCGGATCTTGGGGTTCATAAGTTAGAGGTGCACTGGTCTGTAGGATAGGTTGATCTATGGTTGTGTGTTGTGTAGCTCGGCCAATGTACAAGCTCGATCTCCGCTTTCTGTTTCTTTGATTTGGGACTTCAAACATTGGTTGTTATTTCTTATTGGATTCATTCTTGATATCAGAAAGGGATTTGAACTTCTGGACTTTAGCTGGTGGTGGTGCTGCTGCAAAGTCTAGAGTGGGTAGCAACATTAAGTGCACTGGTGTAGTTTTTATTTCTCTTGTCGCCTTTCTTGTATATGTCCTTAATGGTTGGGCCAGTTCAGGTACAAGACTAGGTGCGGGTACAACTATTATATTTGGAGGTCCAGCTGTAGTCGGTGTTGTAATTGGTGTGGATGCTGGTGCTGGATTTTTAAAATGGTTGGTGGACACTTCAACAGATGGTATTCCATTCACCTTGGTTACTTGTATATTTACCACTACTCCTGTCTTCTGCAAGAAACTTGTCAGCAATCGAGAGTAATTAACAGTAAAGAAATTTGTGAGAGGAAGCATTTGGCTTATAACGGGTCCACTTGGTATGTCAGTCTGCTAGGCCATGTTCCTGATGTAGATATACTGGTTCGGTTAGTGGTCGAGTATGGGTGCTTTTCCTGGTGCCATTTGCCCGGTCCTACCAGCTCCAGGTATAATTGTATCATATATATGAGTACTCCATATTTGACTGGTCCTCCAAAATGGATCTGGGTGGGTGGGTTTAGACCCGCATCACTTTCATGGGCCCTAGTGATCAGAGTGTTAGTGGAGACATTCTTTCGGCTCGCAGAACCCTATTTACGTGCTGCAGAGAAAAGAGTTTCAGTCTTTTGAGTTTATGATGCAGGGCCATTGTCAGTCTATTCAGTTGCCTTGGATTTAGCCAAGAAAGTAGCTTTTGCAGTCTTGTTCTGTGGAACTGGGTTACAGTTGAGTCCTTCTGAGTCATGATGCTAGACAGGTGAGTTGGGATCGGTTTAGCCAATTGGATTTTGGTGGTAGTTGCTGAGATGGTAGTGATGGGGCCAGCGGTGGTGAAAGTAGTTGTTGGATTGTGGGGAAGTTATAAGGCTCTGCTTGGTTGGTTAAACATGATCTTTGTGTAGAGGAAGAGGCCCTGGAAATGGGTTTTGATGATGTTGAAGTTAGGGTATTAGGGTTTCTTACATGTGGGTGCTGAGCTTTGATTCTGCTATTAAGCCTGTGGTAGGGGAAGTTTGGGAACTGGTCTTCCTGGAGTGCATGTTTAGTGCTTATGAACTTCGTGCATTGTGACCTGTGAATCCACATCTGTAATAGATCATAGGGAGGTATTCATAAGCAAACTGGATCCAAGTTGGTCCTGCAATATCAAGTAAAACTCCAGGTGAAAAAGGTTTCTTCAGATTCATTTCCACTTTGGCTCTTGGGGGGTTGGATACAATATCCACATCTAGGACTGTGCCCGACTCTCTGAGCAGTTGTTCAATGGACAGTTTGTCCACTAAGAAAATAGGGAGATGTAACAGCTGCAACCAAAAAGTCGCTGCAAGAAAACACTCATTAGGGTTAGAAATATATTTGCCATAGTCTTTAAACAAAACCACCTGGTCTGATATAATCCATGGTTTGTGTACAAAATCATGTCCTTATCTCTTCATGATACATAATCAACTTGAAAGCATCAGAGTTTGGTATTGTCTCAAGGTGCTTGTACTGGAGTGGGTGCTAATGTTTATTTAAATCATGGTTCAGTCCCAAGTAGCTGAACTTTCTAGATAACACCACGACTGCAAGACAATGGTTTTGGTGTTCCTGCATGAGGCCTTTCATTCTTTCAGTGAGTTGGAACAAGATGGTATCCTTATGTTTTAGTTGACCTGGATTGGGTAAAGTTGATGGTAATGGGTTTTCGAGATTTTGCTGTTGTAAAGTTGATTGTTCCCCTTTTTGAAGATTTTATAGCGTGAGGGGTTTATGATTAGAACCTTTTTGTAGAGATGTTGTAGAGGTGAAAAAAGAAGATGACGATGAGTTCGTGAGAGTGGTTTGATTTTTCAAGGGGGTGTGGAAGGTTTGTAAGGAATAGAAGGTTGAGAATTATTTTCTCTCGTGAGAAGAGAAGATTGTGGTAAGATATGTTGCTTTTCAGGCATGATGTGTGAAGATGGCAGAGGTGATGATTCCTCTGTTCGCGGTGGTGGCATTGGTTCTTTGGGTGGTTGATACGGTGGCTGTTTCTTCATTGGCTATCCAATAACAAAAGGGAAAAAAGAAACGAAGGTGGGGGAAACCGTAGAAGAGTGGTGCTTGGATGAAACAAAATCCCAGAAACTCGAGCTCAAATATTTTCCAGGCGAGAATAGCTAAACTGACAAGCATTGATTCCTCCATCTGTTTACGAAGAATTAATTTATTGAACACGTTTTGGTATTTAGCAAGAACAAGAACATTTGGGTGATATGCGAATTTTGAGTATCCTGATATTTGGTCAAACTAGTGCGGCCCGGGTCAAGGAGAGAGAAAGGGTAATTGTTTTCAAATAAAAGAAACTAATTTCTTTTGTTGGTGTAACAATCAACTAAGGATTTCATTACCAGAAATCTTTACAAGAACAGACCCCGTTTTGGAAGCGATGGAACCTGTTTCCATCTCTTACAATGATTACTCGTTCAAAGATTTTTGAAACAAGCTTGGTGAAAACATGGCAATCACCACAAACCCGAAGGTTCTTTGTGATTCGAATTGGTGTACCAGGAGAAGTTTGTATTAAACCAAAAGCAGTGGCAAGCCTTTCACTATGCCCATAGAGCAATTTAATCTTTTCGTCTTCTTGTATATCATGCAAAACATACTTAGTCTCGGGAACATAGCCACCTTCTCTTTTCAATCTTTCTGTGATTTCATCCAATTTCGAGTAAATTTCTTCCGTCTTTGGATGAGAGACATCTCTTACCATAAAGGTGTGCACCATATTTTTTATTTCAATCCAACTACAAGCAGGATCCTTCCTCAAACCCTTTGTCCTCATCATATTTCTCATTTCGTCCACAGCTTCCCATCTTCCAGTGGATGCGAACGTATTTGATGCAAGCACATAATTTCCGGGGTTTTCAGGATCCAACTCGAGTAGCTTTTTCACTGCAATTTCTCCAAGTTTCTTATTGGAGTGGACACGACAAGCCCCAAGGAGAGAACACCATATAGTTGCTGTTGGTTCCATTGGCATGTTCTTCATAAAACTGTAAGCCTCGTCTAATCTATTAGCACGTCCAAGAAGATCAACCACACACCCATAGTGGTCCGGCCATGGCTCTAACTGATATGAATTACTCATTAAATCAAAATATCTCCTGCCTTCCTCGACTAATCCTGAGTGACTACATGCATATAGAAGCGCCAAGAATGTTACGTGATCAGGCTTCAATCCCCTACCCAACATTCTGTTAAATATATTTATGGCTTCCTTGCCTTGTCCATGCATACCACTAGCATTGATCATACTAGTCCATAAAATCAGGTCCTGGTGCTCAACAAGATTGAATACTTTGAAAGAGTTCTCTAAATTTCCACAGCGAGCATACATATCCACAAGAGAACTCACGACAGATCCATCCATTGGGAAGCCTTTCCTAATGAGGAAACCGTGAATCTCTTTTCCTTTTCCGGAGGCAGATAAACTCGCCGAAGCTGAAAGTATGCTCAAAAGAGATACCAAGTCAGGTTTCACACCCGTCTCTACCATTTTGTAGAAGACTTCAAGAGCTTCATTTTCCATACCATTACGGACATAAGAAGATATTAGACTTGTCCAAGACACAACATCCTTATTACCTATCCTACTAAATATCAGAGATGCATACTCAGTATTCCCACACTCACCATATACATCCACAATTGTGTTCTCCAGAACGTGGTCGAACAAATTCAATCTCAAAATGTTGGCATGAATTTGCTTCACAGAAGATATGCACTTCGTGCCACCACAAGCAAGGAGTACGCTCCCAATTATCATGGAATCGACTTTTATCCCTTTCATCTGCACTTCTCGAAACAATTCCAGAGCCTCCAGATAACAATGATTTTGAGCATACCCGGCAATCATGGATGTCCAGGATATCAGGTCTTTATTTGGCATCTCATCGTAAACTTGGGTCATATAGTGTATACAACAACACTTGGCATACATATGTATAAGTGAGTTCCCTACTTTAAGATCAGAATCCAATCCATGTTTAATTGCATAACCATGAACTTCCATTCCATTCCGAAGATTCCCCAGGCGACCCAATGCAGAAAGTATACTAACAGTGGAAACCAGGTCAGTCTTATGACCAGCTTCCTGCATTTCATGGAAGAATGCCACTGCTTCTTTGTAAAGATCATTTTGCACAAAGGTTGAAAGCATAGAATTCCAAGATATATTGTCTTTCTCGTCCATCTTGTGAAAAACTTGTAAGGCTTCATCTGTTCTACCACATCGCGAGTACATAATAACTAAAGCATTAATTTCAATAACATCAAGTTCCCTATCAGATCTTAAAAGAGCTGCATGAATTTCCATGCCAAATTTTGAGAATGATGGCTTTGCACAAGCCTGTAGAGCTGCAACAACAGTAAACGAATTTTTGGCCACACCAGAATCTTGCATTCTTTTAAAGAACCGCAAGGCCTCAGAAACCTGTCCGTTGTTCGAATATGCAGAAATAATAGAATTCCATGAAACAACATCTCCCTTTTCAATTACTCTATCAAATAACTGTGCTGCTCGATCGAATTCATTGCATTTTGCATACATACCCACAAGTGAATTGGCAACAAAAATAACCGAAATAAACCCACATTTTATCGCTAAACCATGAATCTCAGCCCCATAGTTCAAATCTTTCATCAGCCCACAAGCCTTCAACACTGAAGGAAAAGTGCAAGCATCCAATGATATATCCAATAGCCGCATTTCTCGATACAATTCAAGTGCACCAGATGGTTCTCCATTGGAAACATAAGCACCAATCATCGCATTCCAGGTAAATATAGTTCTATCAGGCATATCATCAAACAAGTTCTTGGCATCTGACAAAGACCCGCATTTCCCATACATGAAAACAAGTTTAGTACTCAAAAACACCGAATCAGTGTCAGTATTTGATGTGATTATATGTGCATGAATTTGTTGACCTTGCAACAGTGCTTTTTTAGCAGCACAAAGGTCAAGAACTGAAGAATAAGCTTCATCTGGAGGTAATTGAGGTGGGTTTTGGCTGGTGATAAAATTATGAAGTTCTAGAAAAGCTTCTTCTAAATTTCCTCTCTTGCATATCTCTTTGAGAGTTGAGGTATTAAATTTAAAGGGTGTTTGAGAAAGTCTTGGAATTTTAAGAGGATTTTTGTTCTGGGTTTTTGGAATTATTCTGTGGGGTTTTAAGGTTGATGAACACTGGAAGGTACATAGTTGAACTGCCATAGCCATTAATGAGAATTTCCTAGGTAAATGACAATCAAGTAGAGGTGCATGGTAAGAGAGGAAGTTCATAAGCAATTTCGAGTTCTGAAAGCCGTTTTGCACTTGATTTTTCAAGTTTTGAAACCCTACACTTCTCAACCTTGAAGAATCAGATATTTATGGCACGCAGTATCTTGTTCACAGAAAAACAGTACCAAGTGCGAAAAACAAAAATATTTTTACCATTCATATTCCATTACCTCAAAAGGTAGGATTTTGTTTATTGTTATACTTATACACTGTACTCCTAGGAAAATTTCCAACTGTGAAATATATTGTACAACATTATCACCATCAATTTACAAGGTTATGGTTACAAGCCATGTCCCCCCAATAACTGGGACATGGTCTTCTACTCTTCTATAGTAATTTAGTAAAATGCAGGGACAACGATACACAAACAACAATAACTAGCTTCATTTTTCTGGATAACAACATGCATCTGCATGTAATCAAAGTGCCATTTCAGTTTATTTTTACCTTTATTTTTACCATCTCATCCTTGTGGATTCAGCATCTTTCTCAGCCGAAGACCCAGGTAGCCATTTTTCACATCAGACAATTGTGGGTGAGGGTAAGTCCTTGAAAAGCAACAAATATAAGTTGCCTGAAGAGTATTATCAACTCCCATTATCACCAGGTATCAAGTTTTCATTCGCAAGACTCCAAGACAGCAAATGGCCGTTAGCATCCCCGCTTAAAAGTTGCTTACGGTCGGAAGTAAGATGAAGGGCAGTAACGGGATGCTTGTGGAACTTCAGTACCTTGCGAAGGACCAACCTGTATTCTGGGACCTTATCATTTATTCGGAACCCTTCCAATAGCTTGGTGGTTGACTTGCTTACATTTGTCTCTTCAGAACAATGTATCATTTGCCATACCCTGATGGACCCGCTTTGATGACCAGTTACATACCAGTTTGTGTCAAGCCAATCTGAAGAGGTAGAAGTGGCCACTGTAAGGACAAAATCAGAAGGAAGTTGAGAAGTGTTGATCACTGCTAGGCAATCACCATTGATACTCCAGACAGAAAGCAGAGTCCCAGCTGCTACGACAATCTCTCCTGTTAGGTCATTCATATATATTGCTGAAATTGGTGTTGAGAAAACAGCAAGTTGCTTCACGAAGACTAGGCTGCTGAGATCCCATAGAATGATAGTACAGTCATCAGATCCGCTCACAATCATCATATACTGTTGGCTAACGTGTAGGCATGTTATTTTGTTTGTGTGAGCACAGAGTGATCGTTTCAATTGTAAATGCCGCATTCCACGAGGTCCACTTTTCCTAATTCGCCAGACAGAGATTACGCTATCTTCTGTGCCAGTTACCAGGGTCTGGCCATCAAGGGTAACTTTAGCACACTGAATCTGGTTTCCCTCATGAAGACTCTCATGTGTAGACAGGATTTTATCTTGCTCGTAGCTTAAAAATCTCAAGCTTCGGTCTGGGAATCCCCAAGAGACATACTTGTTATATGCTTTCGGTTTAAGCAACATATTAGGACCAGCCAGAATGATCTTCTCATGGAAAATAACAATCTGAGTAATTGAGGACGGAAATTTACGGATTTCACGTGGAACCAGAAGGTTACAGTGTTGGAGTGGATATGGTGGTGGTTTCTTATCAGCCCGCTGCTTCACATGAGGTTTGAAGAATAGCTGCCTGGGAGTCTGCCCGAAGTTGTTAATCTGCGCCAATATGGAGGCCTTCATTGAAGGGTCACTAAGGGAGTCTATGTCAACGCTCCCTTCATACGTGTAATAAAAGAAAACATTTAGGGCATCTTCCGCCGCCTGTGAAATATTTATGCACCACTTAATTCATAACAAAGTGATGGTAATAAGCTAAAGCACTGAACTCAAACACAAAAATAACTGTTCATTTTTTATTCACATGAATTTGCAATGTTTAACCCACCTTTCCTCTTTGTTTGTAACCAAAGATCAAGTCTATCCAGTGATGCAAATTTTCTGAAACATAATCTGATTCCAATGCTTCCCTATGCTTCCTGATGAACTCTCTGGCACTACCATTGGCCCAAGGCGGTAATACAACATCACCAACCTGGTAAGAGCATCCACAAGATATTTCTGGTGAAAATCACAAAAATGGTGGGGTACACTAAACAAAAAAAACTGTTAAAGAGCAGGAATTAGGCTTGAGCAAAAGTTAGATATTTATGCATCACAATAACCTTATCTCCAGATTGTTTGACTCCCAAGTCGAGATTAAACTGGTTTTCCAAGAACTCTGGCAGGTAGAAAAACTCTGGAATCAGTTCTTTCACATCGGATGTGTTATTCGTTCTAGATGCACTTAACCATGTGTCTTTCACACTATTGAAAAGACGATCTGCATGATCGAAGTCTCCTCCTTGTAGCTTCTGATTTCCTTCACTGAATGGCGGCAGACGCACTAGATAGAAAACTACAATTCCAGCACTAGAATAATGAGAGCCATAGTGAAATTTAGGAATTTCAGGGTCATCCCAGCTCTGGTATCTGGGAATAAACAGATGTAAGTAGTAAATCAGGTGATTGAATTTTATATGTATAAAATATCATGCTTCATGCGAGGCAATAAAAAACCTTGAAAGAAAACTTACTAGGTAGGAAAAATACAAATGAAATTGTAGGCAGGTAAATAGTTCAAATTAGGAGACCATGTTCCACATTAGAATAGTCACCTTTTCTTGAATTCTTCCTCCCCTGCTGCAGTTTGACATCCCATTGGTTTGTCGAGTTTGCGGAATGTGTTCTGATCTGTTAAGTCCAGTGTTTCACTCTCATAGTCAGCAAGAACCCATGGAAATACTGGATACTGTGTTAGATCATTATATCCACGCCCTGCCAGAGTGTTGAGGTGCATGAGGTACTGGAAATTACTAATTTCACCATTTTGCCACCTCTTGGAGAAGGATTTAGCCATAATCTTGAAAAGACGGGTTCCCTCACTGCCATCTTCTTTAGATGTTCCTGAAATAGTTGTGTCTAACCTGTTGGTTGCATGCTATCAAGTATCAGAAGCTGGTCTTGGCCATAAACAACAAAGAACAAAAGTATACAATGGAGAAAACAAGAAGCTGATTCTACACACTATCAAGCTAATAAAAAAAAGAAAAAGGAAGCGACCACACAATTTGTCAGATGTTACAGAAATCAATGTTTATTATCCTAGATCATTTCCCAAGAGAAAACACAAAGAAAATAAAATGAAATTAATGAATTAACGATTTTAAAGAGATAGAATTAATAGAGCAAAGAGTTGAAGTACATACATTCTGTTCCTCGGAAGATTCATGAGAACCAGATTTTTGAAAACTTCATCTCTCTCTTTTTTGTGGTACACCAGAAGCTCATTATATCCATCCATACTAAATATCTCAATCGCTACTGGACGGAGCTGGTAATCACGTTTCAAGATCTCATGAACGCTATCAAGCTTCCACATACACCACGAATGAGGCACATTTTCGCTGTAACATGTTTTGTCCTTTTCCTGTCCACAACCATTGTACGCCCATGCTCTTCCACCAACCCATTCCTTCACAGTATCATTCTGTTTAGGAGGTGACTTTGACTGGTAACTTGTACTCTTCTTCACACCCAGAGCCTGATCAATGACTGAGAGTTTATCTTCTATTTCTTTTTCACATATGCACCCAGAGTCATCTATGTAGAAATTCTCAATAACATATAAGCATTGCTCACCTATAAGAAATATGCCATCATGCTTGTCAAGGCCAGCCACACGCTCACAATTGTATCTGAAATTGACCGTCTCTAGAGGTTCCAGATAAGGTCTAATTAGATACTCCCCGTTATCATGGACTTCCTTATCCAACCTGTCCTCTGTTACCTTTGGATCCTCATTTTTAATGGAGGACTTCCTTGGAGAACCTGGATGGTACTTCGTATTGGTGCTATCAGTTATCGGAATAGAACTTTCACTTGATTTGAACCCAAATTCACGAGCAGGATCAACACTTGATTCATTTATACTGCAAGCCATTTCACTAGAACCAATCCTATTTGAGGAAGTTGACTCCTCTCTTATACTGCTTATTCCATTAGGTACGGAACCATCATCTTCGCCATTAAAGCAGCTCTCTTTGAAACCCTTGGATAGTAGGTGGAAAAATGAATCAGAATCAATTCTGGATGTGTCAAAACCATTCTCATTTTTCTCCTTAGATGCTGCAGATATGAACTGACCATTAAGAACATTATGAATTGTGTCAATTTTCAGTTTGCAGCGCTCGAGCTTTTTCCTCATTCTATATGGTCCTTCAATCGAGCATAGTTGCCATTTAGTCTCGGATCTGGTGATGGATTCTGGAATTGGTAGTATTCCTCGCTCATGAACAAGTTGTTGGAGATGGATTTGCCACTCACTCTCAGCATGGAGAACCCATCCATACTTATCTTGGCGAATTAATTTCAATTCGGTCAACATTGCATCGCGACCCAGTTCCAGTGCGTACCTGCGCTCAGTCATCTGATCCCAGTGCCTAATGTCATGTTTTGAAGTATCATGTGATCTTCTTCCCGTTTCTCTCTGATGAGGATCCTCCACAGCTTTTACAGTCATCCTAGGAAACTCTTTGGATCCAGAAATATACTGCATCCACGTAACAACAGGACCCTGCTCCAACACTTCCTTGATTACATCCTCAGAACTTTGAAGCCATTCAAAGAACTTGGAAGAACTTCCAGTTAATAACTTATCAAATCCACCGTGTAGAACATCCAACTGTTGACTTAGGTTTCTTTTCAGAACAAGCAATTCTGTTAATGCAGCACGACGATGCACCAAAAGATACTTGATAACATCCACTGACATGCTCTTCGCACTTAGCCTTTTGTCATATAGAAGAGAGATTATACTAAAACATAGACAACAGTCTAGGTCAGTATCAGGATTACTGGGACAAAATATAATGCTTTTATGAGCAACTAATAACTGTAAGACACTGGTAATATCAATCTCAGATTCTTGTCGTGAATAGTTTGAATACAAACTCTTTCTAGGTTCAATTGGAAAACCTAAGAGTGTAAGAAGATCTGCCTCCTGAATAGCGGTTAAGAATGATGGCAAGAAGCAGTACATTATCAGGCGGTTTGTATTTTTTAATAGGGTTTGCACGGAAGGATCAAGTTGCCTGTTTCCTTTTGCCATAGACAGAAAACTTTTTCCAGTATTTGACACTTCTTCAATTCGGCCATCTTTGTTAGATAAATGCAACATAGATAGCAAGAATTCTAGAGCAGCAAGTACACCACCTGGTTTAGGCAGAGCACCCATGTATACACGATCCACAATCATGGAACACAACGCATCCAAATTTAGACACCAGAAACTCTTATCAAATGTTTTCTTGTTTTCTTTGTCATCACGCATGAGACGCCTCTCAAGGAAGTTCATCAATCTACTAAGGCACAAGCCCTGGAAAACTAATTTTGACTGAACATTCACATGTGAAGGAACATTTTCCAAACTGCTCTCAACATGTGTTGCTTTCATCTGCTGTGCCACACCATCAGCAAGAATTCCTGCAATGAAATCCAAGACAGCAGTAGCTCCTGCAGAACATGGACCACCTCCATATCCCAAATCATCCATTTCAAGTAAATCGCTAGGGTGAATAACAAAACACATATTAACTGAATCAGACCGCTGAGATTTGGTTTTAAGATCTTGGAGAGTATCAGCTTCACTTTTGAACACGGAAGATCCTGTGGACAGGATAGATTTGATCATGAAGGAAAAGACAAGTAAGAACAAGAAAAAGATATCTGAAGATTTCAATATCAGGTAAAAATAAGGGTCGAGCACCAAATGATCCGTTGGCCAAATGGCATCGCATATCCGCACATCAAATTGAAATTAGAAACCTAAATTCATCATTGATGGAAGAGATAGTAGATATTTGGTTAAGACTCTCACCTTCGAGATTCTGAACTGGGCAATCAAGCATGAGTGGTTTGACTAATTCCTCCCCTGACATAATGTGTTTTATGTCGACTAAGTCATTTTCAATCGTATCTTCACAACCTGTAACTGCCTCCACCTGAAGAGAACTTTGAGGATTTAAAGAAGGTCTCACAGGCAGCTCTTGTTCAGCGGATAAGCTCAAGAATTCGTATTGAGAACTTTGGGTATCTCCGGAACTGGTTAAATTCTCACCAGTTCTTGTGGAGAGAGCCTTCACCATCTTTATTGCAGAAGCAGCACTGCAAGGCACACAAAAGTCACTTTAGAAACAGAAACATCTTCTCTTCTATTTTATTCTATTTCCTTCAAATATATAGAGACAAAATGCTATAGTTGAATTACTGGGGGATTGTATAATTGTTGGATGAAGCATGTCTACAACTTATTGGAGTTTCACAGCAAACCTGACACAGGAGAAGTATAGATCCACGCAACTTTCAAGAAATCCCACCCTTCTACATGCAGCTGAGAATGATGGGCATGTTTTTGCTAGATCAAACATAAATCTCAGGACTGAAGAAGCAACAGCAGGAGCTGTTGTGTCCCCACCTATTAGCCGAGCAGCATGCGTCTTATGTACTATAGCTTCACCATGAAGTTCTCCTGTTGTATCTGTTGTTGCTTCTACAATCTCTGCCAGAAGGCTAGCACCGACAGGTGAAAAGATTCCTATTTGGTGGGCCTGAGTTGACTTAATGCTCAACCTATCAAACGTAGATTTTGCCATGGCAATCACGGCTTCCAGAAGTTCAACGAAATTCAATTCTTCGTATTTACCATCGGTTGGAATTAGAGCATGGAAGTCTGACATGCGAATTTCTGGCAACCTTGGATACACAGGTTTCCCAAATATTGTACATAATAGAATGTAGTATATTTCTGGAGAATCATAGAAGCTTCTAACCATGCATGTAAGACCTTGATAACCTCCGCTGATCCTAAATTTATGCGAAAACATAGAAGAAGATGCAAGACAAACACCAAGAAGTGTCATGATCCATCTCATTGTAGTAGGATGAACAGCCTCATCAAGATAATATGTTATCAACTTAGATGATACTAATTTATGCCATTGTTCAAGCAACTCTTCTGAATTTATGGTCATTTGTAAGTCAATAAGCATTTCCAATAGCATATTCCTTGCAATTACATGCTTACCCATAGACTCTCGAATGATTTGACGCCCTGATGCTAGCTCAGGTGGATGAAATGTCATAATAACAAACCGAACCACCTGTTCTAGTTCAGAGCCCAGAAACCCGTCTTCTAAAATGACACCAAGTAACACAACCAGTTTCTCCAGAACAGGAATTTCCACATCTCCCCTTTGAAGAGTTACTAGTAAATGTTGGACGAGGTTGATCCGGCGTAGGGCAGTTAAGTTATGAGTCCTGTACCTATGCAAAGATACTAGACGCTCAAAAAAATCAAGTAATGCAATCTGGATGGAAACAGGAGCAGTAACCCACAAGGTCCAGTCTAAAAGGACATGCTCCACCATATCCGCGTTTGACAAAATGATACAACTTGACATTTTTGCGAGCAGCTCACTGTTTTCACCCCCAGAGATAAAATTAGATGACTCTGTTTTGCTAAAATCATCTGATTCAGGTTCAGCATATGCTGAGGAAGTCACATTTTGTTTCTTGAACAATTTCTGCAATTCAGAAGATGAAGCCTCGCAAGCAGCAATGCGAAATAAAGCTCCAAGACACTGCATGTCAAGGAGTAACATTCTTCGATGCATAAATAACGAAAGCAAATGGTATCCTCTGCAAGCTTTCATGTCATGCAGATTTTGAGGAGTCTGATGTAGTGCACAAGCAAGTAATGCTAGGGACATGTGTAGAAAATCCCTAGATTCAGCTGCTTCAATGAGAGCTAAGACAACAGGAATTCCCCCTACCATACGGATGCCATCTCCAATTACACGTTGCCTACAGATATATATATCTCCATCAAAATGGCCAAAACGTGGTATGCCTGAAAATTTAAGAATAGCAATTTTAAAGTAATTTTAGCTCTCAGGACAAAGAAATCACAAGCACAACCACGAAAAGCAGTTAAAAATAGATGCAATATACCTCCAAGAGGGGAAGCAGCTGCTGACAATGGATCAACTAGGTTAAGCATTGACAATGTCCCAGTTTTTCGAAAAGTTTGGGAAGATGTGCCGTCAAACGCAAATATGAGTTTCTTTCCGGATAGCTGCAGTGAGAGGTTCCTGATTCTTGCCAGATCCCATATAATGGCATTGCCATCTGCTTTATGGTTTCCTTGTTTACCAGTATTTTCAAGCCCTTGCTTGTTAGATGGTATTTCAGCATCCAGCGAAGCCAAGAGTTCCAAATTGACCCCAATACAAGCTTGGTTAGGAACGAAGCGCATAATATCTGTATCTTGGAAGACTCCCCTATATCCTCGGCCAAGAATGTAAATGAAGTAGATACTGCCTGATGTGAGCACTTCCTCAAAAAGATAGCAAGAACGAAGCTTCCATGACAAATCACCGATTTTAGCCTGAGTAATTGGTGTCCCTAGGGTTACCTGCAAAGGTTTCCCAACTGGAGACAGAGAATAAGCCAGTTTTCCTGAGAGCATCAACTTTCCGTTTACATATAGGGATGCAAAACTAGCTTGGAAGAATCCTGCTATAGCATTAGGTTTACTGTGAACAATAGCAATGTGATGCCACCTCCCTTCATCTAGTTCCAACCCCGGAAAAGATAAGGAGCTAGAGTTGCCAGTGGCAAGAGTTAGGAGCCCATTATTCTGAAGGTAAAGTTCTGCATACAGTGTACCGCTATCATCAACTGTGCCGACTGAAAATATCCGAAGAACATTGTCTTCTGGAAGTTTCCCTCTGAAGTTATTTTGGTGTCTAGAAGGGCCTGACTTCGAAGGAAGTTCTGATGTGTTTCCCTTAGATTTCAAGAAATTCTGATATTTAAACCAGCATAAGAATGAATAACCAGCAGCAGGAGGCCATGACCTTTCCCCTAACGAAACTTGAACAGAAGCATGCCCAACCTTGCTCATATCCATCTCTACATAAGGCGCCATACAAACAGAGTCTACGGTTATATCTTCCATATGAACTAAATTCCTAATGATGTTAATGAGAATAACACCGGAATTCACTGATCTGTATTCCAGAATACATTTAACAAGCACACGAAGCTCCGACGATGACAACCTGTCACAAGGAAATAAACTTTAGTAGTTTAGTTTTAATTGGAAAGGATGAGTGCATTGCAAGGGGGTAATAGACAAGCAATACATAGGCAGATGACGCAGAACGAAACTTTAGACGAACAAGCCATGTGAAATGGATTTCTATAAAAGGGGAGAAAGAACCTGTATGGTGCTAGGAGCCCTACAATCTTCAATGCATGGTTAAGCAATGCTGATGAGCCCAAAAAAAGCGGGTGAACAGTATCCAGCAGAAGTCCCACACAACCTACATTAACCAAGTAAGGATACATGCATTTGTACAATTGGCGGAATATATACCACAAGGGAATCAATCACACACCTATGGAAGTAAGGTTTTCTTGATTGAAGGGACCCCCACGAGCAAGCCATTCAATAAAATCAAGAACTTCTAGTTGCATAGTTGGAGAAAATAGTAATAAAGAACGGATCAGCACCAATACAGCACCAGCATTGTATACTCGTTCCTTCTCTTGACTAGTAGAGCGAAATACAGTACTCCAGAGAAAGTTACCAGAATCAACTTCAACCATATCAGATGACATCTGACCTTCTGCTACTGGTGTACTGGATGGTGGGATCACTATTTCAAGTGCAAGTTCAGCCAGTAACTGAACAACTTGCTTTTCAAATTGCAAACAAAGCAAACCGGACTCACATAATAGAACATAAAAGGTCTGTGATGATATGATTGAGTGTATCCTCACTCGATTAGCAGCACTGCCACAAACTCCAGCCGTTCCAACACGCAATAAAGACGCAAAAACCTTCATGTGGTCAAGTAAAGATTGACTGCCATCAGTACAATCTTCATCTCCCTGGAAACTATGGAGTGTCGTCAATAAAAGGGAAAACCCAGTGGCTTCTCCAAATACCCTTTGTGCTGATTTATTAACCCTCACAATGCGCCATACAGCTTCAAAAGTGTCGCACTTTCCTTGAATCGGAAGCTTGTAATGAGATCCAGAAATAGTTGATACAATTCCAGTTTTCAGAACTTCAATAAGTGCGCCAAGATCTTTTGGGTAAGCCTGGTAGAAGTTAAATTTCAGTAATCAGTGCAGAGATAAACTAATTAAGCAGTGAAATACAGAACAAAACAGTACTTGCAAACCTGCGTAACATCTTCTATAATTAAGGATGACAGTATCCGAAGAACCGCTGACCGGTGACTATCTGATGCCAAAAATGGGAGAACGATAGCTACAACGTTAGATGATCGAAATGCTGATTGATTGGAGTCATCTTTCTTCAATAAGAAGAACATACAATCCCATGCAACAGAGACTGTGACCTCAGATTCAAAAAGTAATTTGCCAGAACTGGATTCCCAAAGCTTGGGTTTGGATCCAATACCATCTTCACCAACGGTCTGTTTTTCGAAGCTGATTACACTAACCTTTGCTTCTAGAAGTTTATTTTCCTGCTCTGAGACAGATGTAAACTTATGCTGCTTGAGATCATCCAACAGAACTTCCAAGAAACCAACTTCTCTCAGTACTTTCTTGTACTTCTGATCAAAGGATAAAAGCTTTATAAAGAAACAAAGAAATGTGTACTTCAATGAAGATGTTATTGGCTGCTGCAATAAGCAGCAAAGGGAAAGCAATTCCTGTTCAGGAATACAATTAACAACGGTTACTGCGTAGTCTACAATTTTCAAGATAGCCTCCTGCAGTGATAGGGGAAAGTTCGCCATATTTAGGATGAAGAGAGCCATTGTCCGCAACTGTTGGCACAACTTGTAGTTCTCTAGGTGGCATGAGAAAACCTTAAACATTCTATTTAGTACTTCTTCCTGCACTTGTACGTTCTCGGCCTTAAGAAAAATATCCTGCAACATCTGAATTGCCTCAAGATCTTTAATTTGTGACCCGGTATTGACCCTAGTTTTATTGTCATTCATCTCAGAAGATGCTGTAAGAATTCTACCATGTCCAGCAAATATGCCATGAATACCAACTGTTCCACTAAGCTCTGTGGGACCTGTTAGGGCCAGATTAACAAAAACATCAAACAACCTGGACAGTGACGATGATACACCCATTTCTTCGCCTCTGTAATCCTGCCTTTCCACATTAGAAGATTGTCGAGAGCTATCGAAAGCAGAGCCGTCTCCAGAAGTGAGGTCAGGATCGATTTGGTGAATGCTATGGTTATCCTGTATGGTAGAAAGTTTCAAAGCAAACTGAACCAGGAACTGGTAGCCATGAGCATTATGTATATCCTCCCTCAGTTTGACCTCACCAGCTTCTACAAATCAAACTAATCGATGCCAAATTAGAGGTCATCCAAAGTATTTCGCAAAGCCACACCCTAAATTCTGACAAGAAATCTAGAAGTAATGAACATTGAATAATTTAGTTAGAGATTCAAGAACATGATATTATGGTGCAGTTTTGTTTAAATACGATCAATAGAAAGTAAGCGTAGCAAATTTCTATTTCATAGGAATAGAAAGGATATCAAGTGATCGGGTACCTACCAGATTTGTATGATAATTCCACACACTCAAGTAGCAATTCGACTAAACTCACTGCGTACACCGAATCATTCATCTCAGGATTGAAATCCTTAACAGCTATTAGAAGCACCTTTATCTGAAAAAATTGATATTTGTAAGGATTGTTATATTTAAAAGTTCGTGGAAGGAAGTCAGAACGTAAATGTGTCTCCATTAGACCGGAACATAAATCGAAATGAACCACTACATAAGAGGAATTTGGCACATAAAAAGAATGGGAGCCACCTACCAGACAATGTTTGCGTATATATTTTGCCGTAGTTCCTTTGTCATTAATCAAAAGAATCCCAAGTATCTGAAGGAAATAGAAGTTCAAAATATAAAGTATATTGGAGTTACTTATCGTCTGTTTCACCCGTCAAATTAGCTGATCATATAGATAGTCACATATTTACCTGTGTGGCATGACGATGAAGTTGCATGGTGTGCAACGGACGAAGATCCATTTTAAATTGTGAAGAAATTATCTGAGACCCACTTGCGGCCATTCGGAAGAGTAACTGAAGTGAATCATCATCAATCAAACTCTGTGCAGCAGAAGGATGGCTTGCCAGTGCTTTAATTGTATGTAGAATACTTCCTTCTACCTGCATGACCAATTTTTTTATTAAGTCTCAACTTTCCAAGATAAGTACCTTGTCTTGCTGTCTAGACTATTTTTAATGTCCAGTTAACAGCTTTAAACATTGTCCCAGGTGAGAAGAAGAAGTCAGCCAAAATACTATAACCAGGAAAGATGAAAGGCTGAAACCAAAAATGGTTTATATGATGTTAAATCTAATGTAGAGTTAGCATATGTGTAAAATACCTCAAGCCGTTGGTCTTCTTTCACATTTCCTTCGGGATTTTTTTCAAGTACAGTTGAGTCTCCAGTGTTAACTGCCAGTTCCACTTGATCAGAGATATTATTGTTCAAAAGGGCATACAGAATATGAACTAGACAACAAAGAATCCCAGAATCCAGGAGAGGCTTCTTATCCACTAACTGTAGAGAAAAAAGACAGTTCGAAAATTTGCATATTAGAATGGATAATCACATGGTCAAAAGCGAAAACTTATGATCCATTAGAATATGATTTATGACTATAGTGACATACCCCAGATGCCAGGACTTCCACAGCATATAACAGATTTAAACCAGGAATTATGCCTTCCTGCACAAGTATCCATACAAATTAGTTCAAGCGTTCAACCAACAGTTGGTCTTGCAGGAACTTGAGACCCCGACTTAAGGTACATACCTTGTTAACTTGTGAAAAGAACTTTACTACTTCCATGCCGTCGAATGACCTCATCTTCCAAAATATATTCAACTTCCCGATATCCGTTACAAATGCCCTTCCCACGACAAATGGGAACAATTTGGCTTCATCTAACCTGTTAGTTGCTAACAGTCAGAGCTTGTGCATACAAAGTTGGAAGAGTTGATTTCCCAGCAGTGAAATCATAAGTTAAGGGTATAAATAAATTGTGGGAAAGTTAATGTGCCTACAACGTAAGTAAATGAGGTATATCAGCTCGCAACTTCACTAATCTACAGAAGACGTCTATGACCATGTTTACCAAGGCTTCTTTCTCCTGCAGGGGAAGTTCAAAACCATTCAATTTTACAATTGTTACCACCCAGTATAAGTAGAATTACATAAGCTAGTAATTAAACAAACAAACAAGAACCTCTTCGGAGCTGGAGCTGGAGCTGGATGACCGGAACTCTTCCCAAACCCTCTTGAAGTCCAACTCCAATTCTTGTTTGTCTCTGAAAAGTAAAAATTAAATCTAAATACCAAATGTGGATCTGATCATCAAAGTTTAATATTAAGTTAGTATTATAAATGACAGAATACCAAGAAAAAATAGAAATTTCTAACCTTGTAAGGGAAGTTGAAAATTCATGTGCTGAAGAAGTACTGGTATCTCCATTGATAAGTGCAGAAGATGAAGGGGATTGAGTAGTGATACCAACTTTGTTTTTAAAATCTTTAAGTAATGTTACCCATTTCATTCTGTTTCTCAAAAAAAATCTACAGAGATTCCTTCCCTGTCTCTTACTCTTCTTCCACCTCTACTTCAATTTATAAACCCTAACTTTTAAAATGTGTTTGAATTTCATTGAAGTTTTTCATGTAACAAAAAAACAAAAAATCAGATGAGGTGAAGCTGAGAAGATTACAGATTTTTCAAGAGCATTATGATCAGTAGTTTAATTTTGTCTTTGACCTAAAAATGTAGACAATCACATTACTGGGGTTTAAAAAATATAACGGCAAGATTTATAGCTTCCCTCGACTCTATCACTACGAGGACTAGTTTGGACTTTATGAGTAAGATTACCAATCATTATTCAGCGTCACTTCGTATCGTGGCTCCTCGTGAGTCCGTGACTCCAGGAATGGAAGAAACTTTTCTGTTCACAGCTTTTTAGCATGGGTGAACAAGCTCGCATTTCACTGCCCGGCAGAGTAATGTTCACTGGAAGTTTCTGTTGCCTTCTTACCAATAAGGATTGGGATTAGTAAATTGTTTGTATGAAAGTCGTGGTCCTCCACTATCATATGAATATGCTTCTTTATTCGGAATGTCAGAGGAGATATGAAATGGATGATGAATTTTGCGGACTTCTTTGTTTATTTTCTGGTGGGACGCGGTAGATGTGCATGGATCACGGACTTTGCTGGCTTATGAGTTTCCTCTTTGGATTCTCCTCTTCACCTCAATCTCATCTGTGTCGCCTCACCTCCGCAATCTTAACACGCATTCATACACGAGATCAGCCGCTTTAGTAAGGATGTTTTAACAAGGTACTTGTTTTCGACAAAGGAACCTATTCAAGCAAAATAAACTCTGGCTGCCCTGGAAGAGCACCAAACTTATAGAATTACAAGGTATCAGTAGTTCATTCTGACTATTTCCTATCCTACATTAGACAGAACTGCTTCCAACCGCCCTGTATTTTACAACTAAAAATATGCAGCAGGAGGGGAGATGGTTAGATCTCAACTCTCAAGCAGAAAAATGTTGAGAATGCCAAGGCATACAATTAGCATTGAACTTTAACCCACTCTTGAGCTCTCTATCAGCAGCACTTTAAAGGACAATTCACCACAGTATGTTAGTTCTTTCATCAGGAAAGCCATTAACAAGAGTAATCCTTTCCCAACTTCAATGAGCTAAGCTAGAATCGAGAACGATCTAGTCATTTACCAGGAAAGCATTTATCATAAATAATTCTTCCCTAGTGTAACATTACAGAAGCCATTCAAGAAAGTAACTATTAAATCATGTCTTATTATTGAAACTAATAAAAGTTTCTTTTCTTCTTTTACTCAAATATGAAAATTCTACAGATATTGACCCACCAGTCAGCAACTAAAACAAAAACAAGATTGTGAACACAATTAAGGATGGAGTAGAAAGTCGGATGAATTATAGAAAGGAGAAGAAAAAGAAAAACTCAGACCCTGTTGTATGCAACTGACTTGCTGAACAGGCGGCGGATGAACATCACTTGAAGGCCACTGGCCAAACACAATACCAAGTACTCCAAGATTGTGTAGAAAACCACACGCCTTCTTGTGCTCTCGTTTGCTGCCAAATAAAGATAGATGAACAAATTCAGACAAGGAAATATAAAAATCACAAAGCCTGCTCAAACAGTATGATCCATGCACAGTTAACTTAAGATTCCCATTAATCAAAAGGTCGAGAAAAACAAAATCAGCATCTACTACTGAGAGCCCGCATTTAAAAAAAAAAAGGTTGTGTGTGCGGTCCAGCACTCTCAGGCAAAAAACAAATTATCGACTATATCACCTATCGAAAAAGCAAACCGAAGCACAGATGGATCAGAAAGCAAGTCCTGGGGTAAGTGGCTTTCTTAAATGACCACAGGAGCTATATTGATAAATGTTAAAATTCTTATGGACCATAATGCAAACTACGATAGTTTTTACTGCACACACTTTGTCTCTTTAGTGAATACCACACTATGCGATATACTAACTAGCTTTTCAATTTTCATTATTACCAAAAAAAGTGTGGTATTTCTCCCTCAAGAGAAAACGGTAAAAATATGTGCCTTAAAACTATGAGAGATTGAATCTTGGTCCTTCAGTCTAATTTTTTTCTGGTTATAGTATTATGTGATTCACAAACTTCAAAGTGAAGGTTATTATTAGAACCAGACATGAGTTGGTTATTTATTCTTGACAACAGTATTTTACTTTACTTCTGTGGCCAAGTCCAAAATAAACAACCACTCATCATTGGTTTGATATTCATATTAGCCCATGTAACCATGTTGGACATGGACATAAGAAATCAGACCGTCCTACTAGGTCAGCAAGAATATTGACTCCAAATTTGCATGTCAATGGCCATGTCATATAACTTAAGGTGTCTATGGTTGACTAATTATCATGTCATGCCATCTACATATCCCATGAATTAAACACTTGTCATTATACATATATATATACACACATGAGGTAGAGAGAGATGAGCTTACTGTGGCGGTGCCTGGAATCACGCGCTTTTAGGTACTTCTGCTCTGCTGTGACAGACTCCAACGCCTCTCTCAACTCGGCAATCTTGACATTTATTGGGTCCAAATGTTCTGCAAAGAATCAATCACCCAGCAATTACGTTAACAAAGCAGTGCGCAAAACATGACCTTTTATCTGCACCATCCATAAAAAGAGATCTGCTAGGTGCAAAAAATCGTTAAAATATAATACAAACAGAAATAACTAACCATCTTTTGCAAGGTCATGCTCATTGGGGATATGACCAACATGGATGTAGAAAGATACAGTCTCTGGAGTTGAATAAGGATTGTGGAAGCAGAATTTATACATTCCTGCTCGTGGAGCCTTGAATTCAAACTTGTCCCCTGAAGTTCCTTTCAAAGAATTAACTACATTTCCTCCAGGAGATGTTACCTGTGAGGAATCCAAGTTAGTGCTGAAGGTTAATATAGAATTGAACTCAAATTTCTAGTAGATTGCCTTACCACTCGGTGCTAAAGTAGATCAAGCATTTGAAATTTATTACTTTTGAAAAACTAAACCAATATATGCACCCAACCAAACCAATACAAGACCATAGAAGCATACTTGAGACGAGATACCCCCCATTAAATGAAGAAGTACAGAAAGCAACACTCTAGATTTCCTATTTGATTCGTTTTCTAGTATGTATCAATCTCCAATCTTAACACTCCGATATAATTAACTGTGTATCCAGTCATCGAGACCTCATTTTCATTATAAATTTGTAAAATCACCATGCTCTGGATTTTTTTAACAGAAAACGATGACTTACAAGTCTCAACTATCATTCCATCACCCAATCTAAAACTTTCAATGTCACAATCTCTCTGGAGATTCTATTTATATGGTTAATTTCTCATAGTTTACTATAAACTGTAAGGATTAGGAATACACAATATGCAATTGGTTTTGCAAAATCTACATGCAGTTTACATGATGCTTTAATATTTAAAACTAGTCTTTGGAGACATATCAGTTATCCATATTAGTCCTAGCCTAAACTTCCAAATCGATATGATTGACTGATTCCTAAAAAAGGATGCTCGAAGGATAGAATGATATAACAGCAGAAAAGAAGATCAATTACCACCTGGCGATTCATATTTAGACTACCAATTTAACAAATTTGTCAACAGAACTAACCAAAAATTAAATCTGAAATTAAAAAAAAAACAAAATTCCCCCAGAAGATTCAAAAGCAAATTAATCAAACCCTAGTAGAAAAAAGAAAACAAATTCAATTTTTACAAAATAAAAAGAATTTATTGTTACCGTAAAATCGATGCCAGGGTGATCGGAGCTCCAGAAGATATCATGATCAACAACAACAAAATTACCAGAAACAGTATCACCTTCGTAAAGAACATATTCATAAACACATTCCATATCATTGACAGTTACGGATAGAGAAGAAATATGACTAACAAAACTTAACAGAAACCCTAGGATCAAACAGATCTTCATAGATCCCATTTTTGTTCTTCTTCTCTCCATACGAAGAATTGAATGTTTCTTCTTGTCGAAGATGAATGAATCTATCTCTATATGGAGTAATGCAATTGATAAGGACTTTTGTTGACTGAGAACGGATTATATAATTGCTCGTTGTTTCGTTGTTGTAATATTAAATTTTGGGAATTTTTCGTACTGGTTTTAAATTGGACTTGGAACCGGTTTAAAAGAGGTAGGATCGGATGATTCAAATGGGCTCGGACGAGCTAACAAGTGTTCAGTTGACTTCCTCTGGCACGTAACTACGAGCCATAAGACACAGATTTCAGCTAAACAATTTTGTGAAGTTGCTGTACCGGATAAGATTAGATTCATTTGTTGCACTCTATGGTATGGTTTATTTGGAAACACAGGTGTTTGGCTGTTTTTGATAATATGCTCAATTCAAACACAACTATTCATTTTAGTATGGTTTATTCGGAAACACGGGTGTTTGGCTGTTTTTGATAATATGCTCAATTCAGACACAACTATTCATTTTAGTTTTGAAAAAGTTTATTAACACATATGTTCAGCTGTTTTTGACAATGCTTAATTCAGACAAACAATTCATTTTCGCTTTGCAAAAAGTTTATTTCTGAATATGAATATGTAGTTATTGAACATACAGTTAGCAGGATGGTGTCTCAGGTTCCAACATGGAAACCTCGAAATGAACCAGCCATATTAGATAATGTGTATGTCTGTCAAGTCAACTGACCTGTCTTTGTGTTGTAAGTGTGTGAGAAGTCTGTGTGCCTGTAATGACCCTACACACACACATATTGGCTGTATTAATAGCCAATGATTTCTTCTGTAAGATTCAACTGTTTTCAATAACAATATTACAAGTTCTCTCATGGTATCAGTCGGAAGATCCTGAGCCGAATTTGTTTTCAGATCTGCAAATAATCTTTTCAATACACTCTTTTCACACAGAATCAAAGAATCATACATCCTTTTCAATATATTTTTTTCTGATTCAATACCTAATTTCTCAATATTTTTCAATTTTGTTCTTCTCAAGATCTACATCTTGATTTCTCTTTTGATAATTCTTCTTCTGGTTAATGTCAACTTCAACAATTGTTTACCAAAGAAGACGAAATATGGGTACCAACAATTTTGCTGCTCAAATGGGTGAATCTCTTGATTTTACATTCCCCTTTACTAATATATCCAATTTTGTTTCTGCAAAATTGGGTTCCAACAATTTCTTGTTATGGCGTGATCAGATGGAATCTATCTTAGTATCCACTGATTTGTATGGTTATGTTACTAGTGAAGTCCAAGAACCGGCTAAACAAATTGAAGACAATGGTGTTTTGAAGTTGAATCCACAATGGTTGCGTTGGAGGAAAATAAATTGTTTTGTTACAAGATGTTTGAAGGCAACATTTACTGATTCAGTGTCAAGTGATGTTCTGGGTATTACTACGGAAAAAGAGATTTGGAATTATCTTGAGGTTAGCTTTAGAAGTCAGTTCATGGAAAGAAAGAGTATGCTCAGGAGTCAACTTCATAGCATCAAGAAAGGTAATATGACTATACTAGTTTATCTTCAAAGCATCAAGATTATAGCAGATTCATTAGCTGCAATAGGGGAAAGAGTTAGTTCATCAGATTTGATAATGTATGTCTTGAATGGACTAGGAAGAGAGTATGATAATTTTGTTGTTGCTGCTCAGAATAGAGAGGTCCCATTTACTTTTGCTGAAATTAAACCTAGACTTTTGAATCATGAGCAATGGCTCATTGATCACCAAAAAGATTCAAGTATAGTGTTTGATGCACAAAACCCATCTGCTTTTTACTCTAGAAATGTTAATTCTGGTAATGGTAGAGGAAAGCCAAAGGGTAACTCAAAGAATGGACAAAATAACAATTTTGGATTCAAGAATGTACAAGGTCATAATTCAAATCAAGCGAGCAATAACTCTGTTTATCACAACGGTTCTACTAGTGGTTCTTCAAGTCAAGCTAATACTAGTAGAAGATATTTCTCTCAGATAGATTATCAGATTTATAGGAAGAAAGGTCACCATGCAAGCAAGTGTCACTTCAGATAGTATCCACCTACTTTTGCTTCAACTTCAACTAGCAAGGCTGCAAATGTGGGTTCTCAACATGCATTTACAACAATGACTGAAGACCAAGTTTTTGGTGATCCATCAACATCTGAATCTCAATAGTGGTTAGCTGATTCTGGAGCAACATCTCATATGACTGGTGATATGAATCTTCTTCAAAATACTTCTAGCTTCAAAGGAAAGGAGAAGGTGCAAGTAGGTAATGGTAAGTCCTTGAACATTAATTCTACTGGAACTTCAATTGTTAAGACACCTAAGACTAATTTTAGGCTTGATACAGTTCTTTTAGTCCCTGATATGAAGCATAATCTAGTCTCAGTTGCTCAGTTTACAAAGGAGAATTCTTGCTATTTTAAGTTATATCCATATGGATATGAGATTAGATATTTATACTCAGATACTTTGCTTGCTCATGGAACAATAGTTAATAATTTGTATCCAATTCAGCATGTTCCCAATCATAAACATAATCCTTGTGCTTTTTCTTCTACTTTAAGTGTTTCTTCTAAAGTTTGGCATGACAGGCTAGGTCATCCTTCTAGTCTGATTATACAAAAATTGCATTCTTCTAAACACATTTCCTTATCTTCACCTCAGTCTTCTACTTTGTGTCATCCCTATCAGCTTGTTAAAAGCAAGAAACTGCCTTTTAAGCTTTCTTCAACTCATGTTGATAAACCTCTTTCTTTGATTCATTGTGATGTTTGGGTCCAACAGTTCCTTCCTTAAATGGTTACAGATACTATATTGTTTTTGTAGATGACTTTAGTAGGTTTCATTGGATTTATCCAATGGGACTAAAGTCAGATGCCATTAAATGTTTCTCTCATTTTAAAACTTCTACTGAGCTTCAGTTGTCATAAAAAAAAATAGCTTTTCAAGTTGATGGTGCAGCTGAGCTTGTGAAAGGTCCTTTTAAACATTTGTTGGAGTCCAGTGGTATCCTTATCAGAATTTCTTGTCCAAAAACCCCTGAGCAGAATGGCCTTGCTGAGAGGAAGCATAGGCACATTACTGAAATGGGGAATTCATTATTGTTTAATGCACATTGCCCTAAAGAAATGTGATATGATGCTTACCTTACAACAACTTATTTGATCAATAGAACTCCATCTAAAATTTTACATTTTAAAACTCCTTTTGAAGTGTTGTTTGGTGTTGTTCCAGATTACTCTTTTTTGAATGTTTTTGGCACTATATGTTATCCTCATCTTGCTCATTCAAGAGCTGATAAACTCTCTCCTAAATCAGTTAAGTGTGTTTTTGGATATAGCCCTTTACATAAGGGTTATAAGTGTTATAATCTAGTTACAAAGAAATCTTATGTTTCAAGACATGTTATTTTTGATGAAAATCAGTTTTATTTTCAATATTCTATAGCTGATTCATCTGTTTTATCTTATACTCTTTTACCTACTCAAATCGTGTCTTCTGATTCTTCTGTTCCTTCTAGTACTGTTATTACTAGGTCTCAAAAAGGTGTTTCAAAACCAAAATAGTTTCCTGATTTTGTTTCTCATTTTACTGTTAAGCATTCAATTCCTTCTTCTTATCAGTCTTTATTAACTACTGTTACTAAGCCAAAGACTTTTAAGCAAGCAATTCAAGATCCTAAAAGGCAGGTGTCCATGAAGGAAGAATATACAGCATTAAGAGACAATGATACATGGGATTATGTTCCACCTGAGCCCTATATGAATATTTTAGGTTCAAAATGGGTTTACAAAGTTGAACAGAAATCAGATGGTACTATTGATAGATTAAAATCAAGATTGGTTGCAAAGGGCGACAACCAACAAGATGGGATAGACTACAATGAGACTTTGAGTCCTGTAGTTAAATGCACTACTGTTAGAGTTGTTCTCTGCATGGAACTTACATATAATTGGCAAGTTAGGCAATTAGATGTAAGTAATGCATTTTTACATGGATTCTTGGATGAAGATGTTTATATGGCACAACCACAGGGCTTTATTAATCCAGATTATCCTTCAAATTATGTGTGTCATCTGAAGAAAAGCCTATATGGTTTGAAACAGGCCCCTAGAGCTTGGTTTCATAGGTTCAGTACTTTTCTACTATCTTGTGGGTTTAAGAAATATATTTCAGATCATTCTATGTTTGTTTATTCTTCTACAAAGGGTATGGTTGTTTTGCTGCTATATGTAGATGATATATTGCTAACTGGAAGTTCTCCAACAATGTTAGATAATCTTATTCTGTGTTTAAAGAAGGAGTTTTCTATGAAAGAATTGGGTGATTTAGGCTATTTTTTTGGTTTGGAGGCTAGAAATCAAGACTCACATTAACTCAAAAGAAGTATACTTTAGAGTTGTTATCAAAGGCAGGAATGCTTGATTCAAAGCCATGTGACACTCCTGTTGTGAAAGGTGCTAGATTTTCTGTACATGATGGTGTTAAGATAGATAATCCTACTGAATACAGGACAATAGTAGGAGCTTTACAGTATTTAACAGTCACTAGACCTGATATCTGTTTTGGTGTTAATTATGTCTCTCAGTTTATGCACTCTCCCACCGATATGCATTTACATCTTGTTAAGAGGATTTTAAGATATTTAAAAGTCACCATTGGAATTGGTATTACTTTAACAAAGGGAAGTTTATGTCAGTTAAAAGCATTTACAGACTCAGACTGGGCTGGCTGTCCAGATACTAGGAGGTCTACCTCTGGATATGCAATTTTTCTTGGTACTAATCTTGTTTCATGGTCTTCTAAGAAACAACCTACAGTCTCTAAATCTTATGCAGAAGCTGAATACAAGTGTCTCTCAGTTGCTTCTGCTGAGTTACAATGGTTATCATTTCTTTTAGCTGATTTACATATTCAGTTGGATGGTCCTACTTATTGCTATGTGATAACACAAGTGCTTTGTCTCTGGCAACTAACCCAGTGTTTCATGCCAGGACCAAACACATATATATACAATATCACACAGTCAGGGAATTGGTGGAGGAAGGTTTCCTACAACTTCAACATATTTCTTCAGAAAATCAATTGGCAGACATTTTTACAAAGGGCTTATGTTCACCAACTTTTACAAGATTGCTTCATCAATTACTTGGCATTTCTTCATCACTACCTACTTCATCTGTTTCTTTAGTTCAGATCACTTCAGTAGAGGATTAGTTCTGATACATTCTCTTGCTGTTTCTGCAACATATGTACTTCTACATGGATGCTTCTGCTTTTTTGCTTGCTTCTGCTATTTGTTTTTTGCTTCCCCAGCTGTTTTGTTTTGTTCAGTACTTGTCCAGTCCTACAACATCTTTTTTGTTATTTCCATTTCAGTATTTCAAACTGTAAAGGTTAGCCCTTAACAGTTTGAGGGGGTGTATTAGATAATGTGTATGTCTGTCAAGTCAACCTTAGTTGACTTGACCTGTCTTTGTGTTGTAAGTGTGTGAGAAGTCTGTGTGCCTGTAATGACACTACACACACATATTGGCTGTATTAATAGCCAATGATTTCTTCTGTAAGATTCAACTGTTTTCAATAACAATATTACAAGTTCTCCCAAGCCATGAAAATTAATTTTGTTGTTTCATTTACAAAGCATTATTTTACCTATTGGAACTAGACTAACTGTGAGATGCGGTGCAGGTATTTTCGAGCTACAAAAGGAGGTGTATCCAAGCACTTGATGAAGAACAAGCTGAATCTTTAACTGCACTTGAGGCAATAACATGGGTTATATAAAATTTAGTCCATGATTAACAAAAGTATTGTTAATGGTATTTTAGGAACTATCAAATGGAAAACAAAAGTGCTATCCAAGAGTGTATTCATTTGTTTAAATCGTCTTGCAGTTGGTCATGTATTAAGAGGGAGGCTAGTGGTGCGGCTGACACCTTAGCTAAATATTCTAGAGTTGATGGTGATGGGAATGGTTCATTAGTGCTATAAAGTTTTTTTGCAAAGGATATCCAGAATGCAACGAGTTAACCTTCTTAAATTTTATGTATATATATATGAGTTAATTAGTGTTTGGGTCCTAGATTTTGGTATGCCTTAGTGTTTGGGTCCTAAGTTTGCCCAGTTTAGTGTTTGGGTCGTTGACCCGTTAGTCAACCATATTTTCTAGTCAAGCAGTTAGTGGAGTTATAACATCCATTAATGTTATTATTTACCTGTTTGCCATCACCAAAATTCTACTTGTTTTTGGGCATTTCAGCAAACAGCTTCAGGGCGATTCTAAAACTTTTGTGAATCTAAAGTTCCTAATTAATCTTCTTTTATATGTATCCAACAACGAAATTCCTTATTATATACCACCACGATTTGAGAGGACCATTCTAACATCCAGCATCCGAATTTGCAAAGTGCTAACAAATCTATAAATGTTGTTCCATTCGAATTATTCAAAATTGATCATGAAAAACAAAGGTTGTTGAAGATGGGATTTTGGTGAAAGATCTTTAATCGCCAAACTGTTTTGCTGTTAGTTAATCCAATACACAAAAAATCAATTAAATAATTAAAGACCACCCATCATTACTGCTGAGGAATAGAAAAAGTATAATAGTATTGATCAATAGTGACAATAGTTCCTTTTCTAATTAATCTTGGATGCCGAGGAATAGAAAAAAGTAACAGGCAGTTCCAACTCCATCAAAAATAACCAAAACTTTGATCAAATCCTCATCCAAAATCACAATAACCTCAAAAATCGTTTAAATTTCAGCAATAAAACTTTACTAGTGTCAGACGTTTTTCAGAATATGATATTTTCTTTTAAAAACAGGGAACTTAGCGAGAAGATTTTGAGCATTAAGAGCCTTACTCTAACAGATGAAACTCAAAATGAAATACTTCTCCCATGATGAAATCTGGGTTTTCTACATTTCTTTATTGTAATTATTGATCTCTCTGTTCTCCTCTTTACTGTCTCGGAACTTTGTTAACTCAGATAATTTCCCAACTATGATGAGCCGCTAATTTGATTAATTTTAGACCGTTCATCTCATATATATGAAAATTTTCAAAATACATAGAAAAATCATGGAACATTCAAATGGAATGGCAAATGTGTAAATATTAAGACTGACAGCTGTTAACTATGCTAACTGTTTAACTGGAAAATACGGTTGACTAACGGGTCAACGACCCAAACACTAAATTGGACAAACTTAGGACCCAAACACTAAGACATACCAAAATCTAGGACTCAAACACTAATTAACTCTCTCTCTATATATATATATAAAGGCATGGTTAATAACATCCACATCAGGCCAACTTTTAATGATCATGCACAAATTATCAGGGAGCAAGATACCCATTTATTTAGAAACCTAATATAGGGGCTTCACATTCCAATAGAGGGGATTCACATGGATTCATAGTAACTAAAAAATAGGTTATGGGGTGTCTTGAGGCAATAACAAATGTCTAAGTTACCCTCCATCTAATTAAAAAACCTAAAAACTAAAATCAAAACCTAATTGTAATACAAAAATATACTCATCTACTTCTTCTAAACTTCTTTTCCTTCATCAATGTAAATCCTCACCTCTCTTTTTTTCAAATTAAATCATTTCATCGTCTTCGATTAATCGGCGATTCGAAAAATCTATAATCGTCAACCGAAATCTCAATAACCATAACGAACTAACTAGACATTAGAATCATGGAATATTATGGTTAAAATCAAAGGAAAAATTAAGGTTGCCGATTCACTTAGCTTCCTAACCGTAAAAAATTATTACGGTTAGGTTTTAGTTGGATTTACGTTGGATTTGAGTTTAAATAAACCAACCGTAATTTTGCTACGGTTGGATTTTCTTTAAATCTAACTAACCGTAAAAAGTCCTGCACATTAATGGTTCACGGCTAGATGATCTGTTAATATTTTGCCGAGGAAAATAATTTGATCTGTTAAGACTTTAGTAAAGAAAAATAAGTTAATGTTGAGATAAATAGGGAAAGGAATTAGTCTAGTTGAAAATTCGGGAACAAACGGATAAGTTGATATATTTTAGAAAGAATAATCTCATAGAGATTTACTCATTAATACAGGACCAAAAAAATATGATTTTCCCTAATATCCTCAATTTACCAAACTAAAAATTCACCAATTTTAGTTACCAAACCAAACACGTTTTAATTACCAAACTAAACTAAAAATCATAGTTTATCTTACGGTTGGTAACTAACAACCAAATCCGACCGTAAGTTACGGTTGGGTTGTTTTTTAACCCAACCGTAGCTGGTTTTTTTAGTTTGGTTTCTTAGAATTTTCCTCAGCTAGGGTTATAAGTTTATTATTATCTAACCGTAAATTTATCTTTACGGCTGACGAAAGGAAAAACCCAACCGTAAAATAGTCTAAAAAGCTAGTAAAAAAAATCAATTGAGAGTTTTTTTTTCCCTCTTTTTTTCTTCCCTACACAAACTGATGTAATTCTTTTTTATTTCTAATTATAAATTGAAATCACCGATTTAATCTAATTATTTAATATAATTAAATAATCAACACTAGTTAAATGAGGGTTGTTTTGCCATTATAAAAATATTTTAAATGAGGGGATTTTGAAATTACTAATGAGTGATCTGTCTTTGTCTTATTAGTGAAGCCCCTCTATTGGAATGTGAAGCTCCTATAATAGGTTTCTTTATTTATTTATTTTGATCTTAAGTGTGAGAATCACTTCCTTGACTGACCTGGTGAATTTTAGTTTTCCTACATTTTCAACGGTCACACTTATAATGATACGTGGACTCGCATGAAATTTTTCATTTACAATTGTTTTTACCTTCTTTTTTTTCATAATCTTGAACCAAGATGTGAGCACTTTAATCCTTTAGTTTAGATTTTGCACTTTATTATCTCATTACCGAGTAAATTAGCTTGGAGATTACTGAACAATCCAAATGATCTGTGGGTCAGATCACTGGAAGGGAAAGTATTTCCCAAGGAACCATCCTTTCCATAAAACTAGTTATTGCAACCCTTCTTGGATATGGACAAGCATCAGAAAGGGTTTAGAAATTTTATAAGAGAACAATATATGGGAGGTAGGAAACGAAAGGAATATTCAAATATCTAAGGTTAATTGGATACCTGATGCTGCTGTTTTGAACTGTTGGCAGCATTAAGATCTAGTTTATGTGTCAGACCTTATGGATGTGGATGGTAATTGGAACACTAGCTTAATTGATTCAGTCTTTTCTAATAATGTAGCAACCAAAATTAAGGCTATATTCATAAACTCTCAGGATCCAGATAGATTGAGATGGCTAGGTAATAATGATGGGGAATTTACGACAAAATCGGCTTATAAAATTCTCTCCCGGGAACATCATAATTGTAGGGGAAAAATCTGGAATGAAATATGACGATTGAAAACGATTCCTAGGATTAATCTGTTTATTTGGAAAATGACAGTAAATGTATTACCATTGAGAGAAAAAATGAATGCAGTTCTTAACCACATAGACCCTTGGTGCTTATTATGCAATGATAGCTAGGAGGAAACTTCTGCTCATCTATTTATCTCATGTAGTTTTACTAGAGCTGTTTGGTTTGGACTTGGCTATCAATTACCAAGCTATGATGGGAATTTCCTAAATTGGGTGAAATCTTTGTTCTCATTAGATTTATGGGATTGGAAAGAAATTTTAAGCATCATTTGCTGGAAAATTTGGAGCCACAAAAATGCAGTTAGTTTTAAAAATGCAAAACTAAATCTTGCTGATTGTATAAAGGAATGTCAGAAATTCCTACAAGATTGGAAGTCACATTGTGAAGGAATAGTTAAAAAAAAAAAAGGCCAGGGAATCATAATAATCTACAAGTCAGGGAGGAATTTGATCTGATAAAGCATGATGTTTTTTATGTTGATGCTTTTTATGATGAACAAGATGGATCATATGGTGTAGGGGTAGTGTATTGGTTAAATAACAGGATTGCTAACATTAATTTCTTTTCAGGAGCCACTACAGGACCAACAACAGCAGAATCAGTAGCTCTACAAGGAGCAGTCAATTGGGCGAAAGAGCTAAATATAGCAAATCTCAGGATCAGAGCAGATTGTAAGGATGCAGTTAATTTTTTGAACAATAGGACATTGTCGTGTGACTGGAGATCTAAAACAATTCTGAAGAATGTTCTATCTTTTTTGGGTAACTATGGAAATGTAGATATTAAATATGTTCATAAAAACTATTAGGGGGAGGCGGATAAACTAGCTAAATGGAGTCGGAAAAAAAGGAAGTCTTATGTTCAGGATGACTCAAGAGTGTAGTTTTAAAGAACAAAATCCTAAATGGTACTGTAAATCGGGAAAATATTTTGATGTACAGTTGTTGGTGTTTTAATAAAACTTCAGTTTATTAAAAAAAATCCTTTAGTTTAGATCATTTGTAGAAAAAATTCATCAATAAAAATTAATGTAATAGTACGCTTAATTTGGTCGGTTGATCTTAACTTCATTTACATAAATTACCAAGTAACAAGATTGTTATGAATTTGGTTGGTTAACTGTGTAGTTCACAATGAGAAATTGAAGTATCATCGAGATTATATATCCTCTATGACCCAAAGTATGTCATCTAACCATATATTGCAGGCTTAAAATTTGTCATTGAAAAGACGAGGGTACCCAAATACACCATAATCTTTTTGTTTTCAAGTCCTCTTACCGAAAGTGATCGTCTATAGACAGAGTTGAGACAATACAACAAATCGGTATTCACACTTTGTGTGATTGTCTATGGATACGATATCGAGACAATTCGACTACCAAAGTGTGATACTTGATAATAGGTTCGGACTTAACCAAACTCTAAAGGATCACTATCAAGTATATCGGAGTTAATGTTTGTATATTTTACTTTTAATTATAATAAACAATTATAATTGCGTAAATAGAAAAGTAAAAGACACAACAAGATTTTGTTAACGAGGAAACTGCAAATGCAGAAAAACCTCGGGACCTAGTCCAGAATTGAATACTCTCAGAATTAAGCCACTATACAAAATCTACACCAACTTCGTATAGTTGAGACCAAGCAACTACCCCTAGTTCACTTAGATTCCTCAGTATCCCTGCGCTTCCGACTTCGAAGGTCACGCACTGGTACAATTCCTTTGGATCGTATTCCAAACAGTAAAGGAACAACAAATCTGTTTGGTAACAACTCTTTTGATTCTTTCAAGATAAAGATATCTCAAGTCATACACAAAGGCTCTTCTGTTTAATCTAATAAACTCCTTTGCATGGTTATATCAATCTGTCCAATAAAAACGAAAGCAGTTTAGTTTAGATTCACAATCAATCAGTATAGATCTCAATGAGAAGCTATAAATCGATGCCGATCTCACACAACTAATCAATCGAACAAATCCGATTCTAGTTGGATCCCAGCCGATCAAGGTTTTTGCACACACAAAGATATGAGAACTAATAAGAAATCTTTTTCGTCTTCAAATCTTCTTTAATCTTCAATAAAAACCTGAACAACACCACTTGAATCTCTTGTAATCAATCACACACAAAACGGAGTCTGTTAACAATGGATTATCACAAGATGTCTTTAGATCTACAAACAGTTCTAAAGATTTCGTCGATACTTCGATCTAGTTTGAGTGAATCTTATATCAGAAGAGAAGATTCTCAAGAATAAACAAACTAGGTGCAATCAAAGTTTCAACAACCGTTAGTCAATCAAATCAATCGAAAACTAATAACACTGTAATTATCTAGTTTGCCACCAACGGTACTCATAGAGCTTCTTGATCCCACAGAAGTTTTTAAACGAGCGGTCATAAGAGATTTCACCTAATTAGGATAATTTCCTCTCCGATTAGACGGTTCCACCAGAAACAACAAGAAATGAAGTTTGCCTGGCTCGTAGGATAGTTGGACACCAAGGAAAACCTAATATGCAATGAATGTCAAGATCCGGTTTTCCTAATTCCAATAAATGCTTGTCCAAAATTTCCGAAATCTCTCAATAGAAAATCTCCAATTAGTAAATGCACATTACTAATTTTTATTCTCTAGAGATATGCATTTAACCGCTAGTAATTAAAGCATATAAAACCAAAAACCTTAATTAAAAGATTCTCAATTTATTTCGGCACATGATCCTTGAGTACTAAGGAATATCTTTGAACAACAAATGATAAGAGTTATTGTACGTGTTTAAAGTATTTTGACATCTTTTCTCTGTAAATCCTTATTCATATTTACATGGATTTACATTCTTGGAATCGGTTATACCACACTTCCAAACAGGTTTAGAATTGGTTGACCTGTATTCCAAGATAACTATATGATTGATCAAATATCAAATCACATACATGGGTTCAATCGGTTCTACAAATCACTAGGATCGGTTATACCTCAATATGGAAATACTTGTGATCGGTTACACAAGTTACCAGGACCGGTTACATCAGTTACCAGGATCGGTTACCATATTCCCATGGTATTGCTTGTGATCGGTCACACCAGTTACCAGTACCGGTTACACCAGTTACCAGGACCAGTTACCAATTACAAGGATCGATTACACAATACTCTGTGATCGGGCACACCAATTACTAGGATCGGTTACACCAATTACTAGGATCGGTCACACCAATTATAAATATCGATCATACCATTTCATGGTGATTACTTAGGATCGGTTACACCAATTAATAAAAAACAGTCATATCAAATCATAAGTCAGGCATTGTAATTAGTTATACCAAGATACATAACATAGTTACGATCGGTTCTACCATCTCACACATATTGGTCATCTAAAGATTTGCAATGAATAACCGAACCAATAAGCCTAATGATTTTCATTTTGATTCACGAAACAAGTTCATGAATGTACTTCCTTTAAACAAATGTTAAACATTGTTTCCTAGGATGAAATCTTCACCATAACCCATTCACATAATTATAACGGTATATACAAGACTATGTCGATGTTACATCTACGAAGTTCAAAAGATAAGCATTATACCTCGTAGTTTAATTCCCTAATACTATGATCATACAAATATGATCATGTCACATCACTAGAGTATTATACAATATGTATAGTATATACAGATTCGCAATTATGTTTTAAATATAGCACGACTTGAAAGATACGTTAGGAATGAAACAGTTCAAGTAAATATTACTAAACTCAAGTGGAAAGATGATGTCGTCGTTGTAGTTCGCCACTTCTTCACATTCTTCAGGTCTTCGGAGTAATACTTGAATGTCTCAAGCGACTTTAGATGAGTTTTGACATACTAAAATATGGCAACCAAACTTGACATACCAACGCTTGGTGAGTTCAACCGAGCTGTGCTCTAACAACCTCCCCCTTTGTCAATTTTAGTGACAAAACTATTATTACATATGGATAAACAAATTACATAAGAATTCATTTTACATACGCTTGATTCCAAGTTTCAACAACACAATAACCTGCATATATTCAATCAATAAATGCCGTTGTTGACATTTGAATAACAAAAGCTTTTACTCCCCCTAAAGGTACGCTAGGTAAATATTCAATCCGAACATCTTTGTTATTCCCCTTTTTGTAGTCAGAATACTACAACATCAATATGATATGTTTCTCCCCCTTAGTCAATGCTTTACACTTTCATTAGATATAACGTTTAAGCACAATTGTCCTTTCATTAGTGATTGCAAATCAATTATTTACTCCATATATTTCTCCCCCTTTTTGTCACAAAATGACAAAGGTTCGAGCAAATATAGGATGAACCGAAAGGATCTTACAAATCTAAAAGACTTATAAACAACCTATAAGAGTGAAGCACGAAGGTTTCACATACCACTTTAGATAACCAATATTAAAACCGAAACTATAAGTAACTTAGTTTTAATATGTTATCAAGGAAACAATTTCCCGAAGCAGTTTTCCTTAATAGTTTAACAAATCGACTAAGAAACTTAATTCCCTTGTTAAACTGATTGTAGATGTACAATCGCTTGTTTCGATAAGACCAAAATAAAGATCAGAATTAACTTTATTTTTCTCCCCAGGTTCTAATTATTCAGACAATAACTTAAACCTTTCTCTTTAGACAAGACAAACACTAGGTTAGTTAACTAGTTTTTCTTGCCAAGGTATTCGATTAGACTTGAATAACCGAATCCTCCAATTTGATAAGTCTAACTAAGATCAGAATTAACTTAGTTTCTCTTATCCGGGATCAAATTGGACTAAACAAATGATCCTGTATTTTTTTAAGCCATAAAAAATACATACAAACCAAAATAAATTGACTTGCACAATTATTTTATTAACCGGAAGCAATTGAAACAAACATAGACATTATAACACCGCAATTGCACCGAATTTCGTTAAGCAAAAACACTTGATACCCAATAATAAAGAAGATACCAAACAATAAGCCACATAAATTGACACAGTTTTTCGTAACCAGAAACAATTGAATCATACACACAGACACATCCATACACAATAATAGAACATATCAATTGTACCGAAATTTTGTTAAGCAAAAGAAAAATATATGCAATATAAACAGGCTTTTCTTAAAAAGGAAAACGATTAACTAAAAAAATTGTTACCTCAAATTCCGCAGCTTCTTCTCCCCAGAAAGATATATCATTAAGAACAAGTTCAAATAAGAACTCTCCCCCAGTGTGTTGTCATCCTCTCGCCAGAACAAAAGAATAACAACAAAGGAAACCTTTACCAGAGAAAGGTTGAATCGGTTTTAACTAATGCGTGCCAATAGCAAAAGTATAAAACCCGAAACACATATGTTATGCTAAACACAACTCATGTAAACATAAATTGATTCAACATGTGGTGAATTTTCACATATAAGTTTCAATCGGAACACCTTATGATACTTTGAAAAAGCCTACCAACATGGGTAGAACTTAATCCCGCTAAATCAAAATCCACACAAACCATAAGGGTCACATCATATGAGACCGAATATTAAGGTTGACGAAAATCGAAATCAGACATCTCATAAACCGAATACACATAGCAAAAATATAAACATTCATTCACAGGCTATGTAATCGGTAACTATCACAAGAAAAGTTATAAAATAATAATTTTATTCATAAATAATGATAATTTTATTCAACAATAGACCTTATACAATAATTGAAGTAAGTCAAAACATTGATGTCTATTTTCTGGATCAAGTATTACAGCATATAACTTAATCCCTAGTTGTGCTCTGAATGTTCACCGAGGTTTCTTCGGTGTTCAAACTCTTGAAGCATGTCTCGAGAGACTTGTCAGCAACCACTTCTTGTTTTTCAAGCTTTTCAACTTGTTTCTTCATGCCTGCAAGATCAGCTTTTGTTTCATCAATTCTATCCTTCATCCAATCTTGATTTTGAACCGTTATTATGAGATTGGTTCTTAGTTCTTCAAAACCATGGATATAGTTAACCATACTATCAGAAGGTATTCGCTTGGTTTTTGTTGGATCTTGAAGGTTGTAAGCCAACATACATGACTCATCTTGAGATCCGGTAGAACTATCAGATTCATAATCAGGCATGATTTTTGATATGATCTTCTTCTTCCTTTCTGTATTGATTCCTTGACAATCCTTAACTCTTTAAGCTTCCTCCTTATTTACCTTTGTAATATTGCGAGTTATTGGAGGCATGCCCGAGGATTTAAATAAGAATTAATCAGGGTTTCACAATACAAGCAAGAGAAAGTTTCTCTTAAGAAGAGACCACTTTCGGACCGAAAATACAAAAGAATTTCCGAAAATATATTTTGTTTCATGTGTCCGAAATTCTCAAGCTGAAAGGATTATTAAAATTCAAAAATTTCAAATAAAACCTAATTATGGAAGATCATTATAACATGAAATTTTTTTAGACATAATGGATTCTCAGCTTATCCAAAAAAAAATGTCACAAATTTTTCTGATACAAACACAAAACATGTGCTCTCGTTTTATGTGCTTCCTCATCCCAATAGTTATGAGCACAAACTTGGATGAGGGGTCACATTCTCCGTACAACTAGGTTGTATCAGAGTAAGCCTTATCGTGCTTACAACGAGTATCAGAAACATAGTTCATGTTTCTCTTTGGAAGTTTCTGCCCAAAGTATTTTCTCCCAAGAAGATGATCCTTCCTCGATCTAAAGATATGATCATGAGGAGAAACTGTACTGATGTGAGAATTTTCAGAGATTGGTAGATCTCTCTTAATTCTGTCAATGAGATTTTCATAAGATTTTTTCGTTCTAAGGATTTCCTTATTATGCACATCAGTTTGATCATCTAAAACAATTATTGGAAATCTTCCCTGATTGTTTCTTTTGGCAGAGATTGTTTCCTTCCCTTTCTTCTGGAATCATTATTTATTTAAACAGAGATTGTTTTGACATGGGTGAGGAGAAACCTTTTTCCAGAAGTGATTATCAACTCTTTCTTCTGATTCTTTTGAGTTGATTTATCGGTCTGGGGTATATTCTGACTTTCTACTGAGGAATGATCTTTTAGTTTTTTAAGACAACAAACTTCTTTTAACACTTTTACCACAGTATTTTGAAGAAGTATAAGTTTCCTGTCAAGTGCCTGAAAGTTGTATTCCTTAATATCTTTTTCACGGAACCGGTTCAAAGTTTCCTTTGGACAAGATTTCGTTTGATCATCAATAGTTGTGAAAGATGGTTCTTCATTCTTTTCTGACTTGATGCAGTTAGGCAAACTACCATCATCATGATTTATTTCCGATGTGATCAAACAAGTCTTGTTATCACAATCTGTAAAAGTCGAGCAATGACTTTTGGTTTCCTCATCGGAAGAAATTATCACAGAATCATTAGTTAGAGTCATAGGATGAATCTCTTTTTCTTGAGTAAGAGATTTACCAAGAGCTTCTACTTTGACAGTGAGATTCATGTTCTCTTTGGCTATAATATTTAGTTGAATGTCTTTTTCTCTGATATCTTGCTTAAGAAGATTAGATTTTGTCTTTAATATTAACATCCTTGTAGACGGAGATCTTATAGGCTTTAGGAGTTTTACAAGCTCTTTATCAGCATCTTCGTTTCCATCAGAGATAGACTCAGATGTACTTTTAATTTTTGTAACTCCTGGATCATGAGTTAACGAAGAAGTAACATCTTCAACTTTTGACTATTCGTACTCTTGCATAACGTTAACTGAATCAGCCATTTGATTCAATGCTTATAGGTTGGATCGCATCAAACACGGATTGTTAGATATTTTCGTGTTTGCCTGCTCTGATACCAATTGAAAAAATGAGGGTACCCAAATACACCACAATCTTTTTGTTTTCAACCTATAAGTCCTCTTTCCGAAAGTGATCGTCTATGGACAGAGTCGAGACAATACAACAAATCAGTATTCACGCTTTGTGTGATTGTCTATGGATGCGAGATCGAGACAATACGACTGCCAAAGTGTAATACTTGATACTAGGTTCAGACTTAACCAAACTCTATAGGATTACTATCAAGTATATAGGTGTTAACGTTTGTTTATATTACTTTTAATTATAACAAACAATTATAATTGCGGAAATAGAAAAGTAAAAGACACAACAAGATTTTGTTAACGAGGAAACTGCAAATGCAGAAAAACCCCGGGACCTAGTCCAGAATTGAATACTCTAAGAATTAAGACGCTATACAAAATCTATACTAACTTCGTATAGTTAAGATGAAGCAACCACCCCTAGTTCACTTAGATTCCTCAGTATCCATACGCTTCCGACTTCGAAGGTCACGCACTGGTACAATTCCTTTGGATCGTATTCCAAACAGTAAAGGAACAACAAATCTGTTTGGTAACAACTCTTTTGATTCTTTCAAGATAAAGATATCTCAAGTCATATGCAAAGGCTCTTCCATTTAATCTAATAAACTCCTTTGCCTGGTTAGATTAATCTATCCAATAACTACGAAAGCAGTTAAGTTTAGATTCACAATCAATCAGTATGGATCGCAATGAGAAGATATAAAGCGATGCCGATCTCACGCAACTAATCAATCGAATAAATCCGATTCTAGTTGGATCCCAGCCGATCAAGGTTTGTGCACACACAAATAAATGAGAACTAATAAGAAATCTTCTTCGTCTTCAAATCTTCTTTAATCTTCAATAAAAACCTGAACAACACCACTTGAATCTCTTGTGATCAATCACATACAGAACGGAGTTTGTTAACAATGGATTATCACAAGATGTCTTTAGATCTACAAACAGTTCTAAAGATCCCGTCGATACTTCGATCTAGTTTGAGTGAATCTTATATCAGAAGAGAAAATTCTCAAGAATAAACAAACTAGGTGCAATTAAAGTTTCAACAACCGTTATTCAATCAAATCAATCAAAAACTAATAACACTGCAATTATCTAGTTTCCCACCAATGGTACTCGTAGAGCTTCTTGATCCCACAGAAGTCTTTAAACGAGCGGTCATAAGAGATTTCACCTAATTAGGATACTTTCCTCTCCGATTAGACGGCTCCACCAGAAACAACAAGAAATGAAGTTTGCCTGGCTATTAGGATAGTTTGCTAGAAATGCAAACTTAGGTATTTATAGACCAAGGATGTTTGGACACCAAGGAATTTCCAAAACAGAAAATATTCTCAAGATATGCAATAAATGTAAAGATTCGGTTTTCCTAATTCCAATAAATGCTTTTCCAAAATTTCCGAAATCTCTCAATAGAAACTCTCCAATTAGTGCATATTACTAATTTTTATTCTCTAAAGATATGCATTTAATTGCTGGTAATTAAAGCATATAAAACCAAAAATATTAATTAAAAGATTCTCAATTTATTTCGTCACAGGATCTCCTTGAGTACTAAGGAATATCTTTGAATAATAAATGATAAGAGTTACTCTACATGTTCAAAATAGGTTGACATCTTTTCTCTGTGAATCCTTATTCATATTTACATGGATTTACATTCTTGGAATCGGTTATACCACACTTCCAAACAAGTTTAGAATTGTTTGACCTGTATTCCAACTATGTGATTGATCAAATATCAAATCACATACATGGGTTCAATCAGTTCTACCAATCACTAGGATCGGTTATACCTCAATATGTAAATACTTGTGATCGGTCACACAAGTTACCAAAACCGGTTGCATCAGTTACCAGGATTGGTTACCATATTCCCATGGTATTGCTTGTGATCGGTCACACCAGTTACCAGTACCGGTTACACCAGTTACCAGGACCAGTTACCAATTACAAGGATCGATTACACAATACTTTGTGATTGGTCACACCAATTACTAGGATCGGTTACACCAATTACTATGATCGGTCACACCAATTACAAATATCGATCATACCATCTCATGGTGATTGCTTAGGATCGGTTACACCAATTAATAAAAAACAGTCATATCAAATCATAAGTCAGGCATTGTAATTAGTTATACCAAGATACATAACATAGTTACGATCGGTTCTACCATCTCACACATATTGGTCATCTAAAGATTTGCAATGAATAACCGAACCAATAAGCCTAATGATTTCCATTTCGATTCACGAAACAAGTTCATGAATGTACTTCCTTTAAACAAATGTTAAACATTGTTTCCTAGGATGAAATCTTCACCATAACCCATTCACATAATCATAACGGTATATACAAGACTATGTCGATGTTACATCTACGAAGTTCAAAAGATAAGTGTTATACCTCGTAGTCTAATTCCCTAATACTATGATCATACAAATATGATCATGTCACATCACTAGAGTATTATACAATATGTATAGTATATACAGATTCGCAATTATGTTTTAAATATAGCACGACTTGAAAGATACGTTAGGAATGAAACGGTTCAAGTCAATATTACTAACCTCAACTGGAAGGATGATGTCGTCGTTGTAGTTCGCTACTTCTTCACATTCTTCAGGTCTTCGGAGTAATACTTATATGTCTCAACATTCCTACACTTTCTAGTCTAACCTAAACGAAGTTGACTCTAGTATATAATCAAGCGATTTTAGATGAGTTTTGACACACTAAAATATGACAACCGAACTTGACATACCAACGCTTGGTGAGTTCAACCGAGCAATGCTCCTCTAACAGTCATGTTATCGAAAATTTATCACGTGTCCCAAAATTCTTATTATGGTCTAAGACATGTCTTTATAACCTAAATTTTATCAAGTGCCTTCAATTAGGATTTTCTTAGATTAATAATAATCCATAATACGGGGAATACAGGAAAGGAGGTGAAAAGACGAGGGTACCCAAATACACCACAATCTTTTATTTATCAACCTATAAGTTTTTCACCAAATGTGATCGTCTATGGACAAAGTCGAGACAATACAACAACTTCGGTACACACTTCGTGTGATCGTCTATGGATACGAGATCGAGACAATACAACAACAAGATCACTTGTGTGATTGACTACATACGGATTCAAGATCGAGACGATACGAAAATGAAGTGTTTACTTGATAATTGGTATGGTATTAAACCGAAACTCTAAAGGATGAATATCAAGTTATATGGAGTTAACATACGTGTGTAATTTACTTAATTATAATAATAATTATAATGTGGAAAACAAAGTAAATGACACAACAAGATTTTGTTAACGAGGAAACCGCAAATGCATAAAAACTCCGGGACCTAGTTCAGTTTTGAATACTCTCATAATTAAGCCGTTATACAAAATCCAATACAACTTCGTATAATTGAGATCAAATGACCACCCCTAGATACTTAGTTTCCTCAGTATCCCTGCGGCTTCGACTTCTAGAGTCACGCACATGAATAACAAGTCCTTTGGATCGTATTCCAAACAGCAAAGGAAGAATCTGTTTGGTAACCACTCTAATCAATCTTTGTTATAAAGATATGTGAGTTGTTGACAAAGGCTCTTCAGTTTAAACTAATAAACTCCTTTGTCTAGTTAGATCAAACTATACTTTGATTACCGAAACAATCAAACTCTAGATTTGCAATCAGTCAATATAGATTTCAAAGAGAAACTATAAGGTGATCCTGATCTTATGCAACTAATCAACCAATTCTATCAAAGATAAACACGATTCTAGTTGGATCCCAGTCGATCAAGGTTTGTGCACTAAATCCACAAGATACGAAAACTAATAAGAATTCTTTTTCGTCTTCGAATCTTTTATTGCCTTCAATAACCTGTACAACACAACTTGAATCCTCTTGTGATCAATCACGCACAGAACAAAGTCTATTAACAATGGATTATCACAAGATGTCTTTAGATCCGAAAATGATTCTAAAGATCCCGTCGATACTTTGATCTAGTTTGAGTGAGCCTTATATCAGAAGAGAAGGTTCTCAAGAATAAATAAAATAGGTGCAATCAAAGTTTCAACAACCGTTAGTCAATCAAATCAATAATCGAAAACTACAATAACAATGCAATTATCTAGTTTCCACCAACGATACTCGTAGAGCCTCTTGATCCCACAGAAGTCTTTAAACGGGTGGTTTTAAGAGATTTCGCCTAATTAGGGTACTTTTCTCTCCAGATAGACGGCTCCACCAGAAACAACAAGAATGAAGTTTGCCTGACTCTTAGGATAGTTTGCAAGAAATGCAAACTCAAGTATTTATACACCAAGGTTGTTGGACAACAAGGAAATTCCAAAACCAAAAATATTCTCAAGATATTCACATTAAATTACCTAATTTCGGTTTTCCTATTTCCACTTAAATGCCAAACCATATTTCTGAAAACTCTCATTGAAAACTTTTATTATTAGTCTAGCACATTAACTAATAATATTTTCCGGAGGATATGCTTTAATTGCTGGTAATTAAAATATATATGATGAAAATCATAATTAAATTTTTTTCACTTTTTCGGACCTGGGATCATCTTGAGTGTCAAGGTGTTTTGGGGTAAAAACTGATTCTGCTGGAAAAGGTAAATTTTGGTGTGTTGCTGAGAAACGAATCTAAACCCTAAACAAATACACTGCATGGGAGTACTTTAGATTCGAGAGATCAATTTGTACAATCCTGGCCTAAACCAAGAAATGGCCATTGCAGTCTTGCTTCGGTCACAAAATGAAGGAGAAGGGTTGATCTTAGGGAGGGAAGCGAAGAAGATGTTGAGATTAGAAAGGTTAACTATGAAGGTATGGATGTTTTATGACTTGTATCAGAATGTGGAACTTACTTGCGGAATGTAAGCTATAAGTTCTTGGTGTTTTGTGGATACTTGTGTTGATAATACTTGTTTTTTGAAATAGGTCGAAAACCTATTTATATAAGTCATAGTTGAACGCACCCTGATCTTATAGGAAATGGAAGTAGTTGAGTGATGGAGAAGTGGGGATCGTGTAAAAATGTTGAAAACCACATCTTACTATGTGGGAAGACGGGTTGGTTACACCCACTACTTCTCTGCTGCCACTAACTGTCCGCCTTTCCTGACACTTTCTCATAACGGGAGTGTTGCATGCCGCACACTATAAACCTCCAGACCAATACCCTATGAACATCCCCCAGTTTGTGACGTGTTTTATGTCTCGAGTATTTTCGTGGAAAATATGTAGCAAGTTGTTGAGTGGGTCTTGCTTGCAAGACCTAGTTATTTTGACCAATCACGCCCAAGCTGGGCGATGGGCGGTCATATGTTACAGGTCAAGCCATGAGACTTTCCGCAAAAAATAACATATGATGCTTTTAGGTCAAATAATTAAATTATTTGTGAAATCAATGTTTATAAAACATCGTTTGTAATCGATGCATATAAAGCATTGCTTTTAAGCAAGCAACTCAAAATAATCGATGCTCATGAAGCATCGTTATATAAAGCTTGTTTAAATTAGTCGCGGAGCTTAATGTCTTAAAAGGAGCATGACCAACCATCTTTGGGAAGCTGCCAGGAGCTATTCATGTACGCCAAAGGTGAGCTGGTCTGTCCTCATAGGAGAGTGATGGCTGGTAGCCATTTTGACATCCTATTGGTCGACCCAAGTTAGATCTAGACCGGTTAAATTGGCTAGCCAAATTGAGTGGCTGAGATGATTTGTGGCAGTTATTGGATGCCGTTGAATTGATTCAAGACCCTTGAAGGAAGCGCGACTAGCCACCTTTGGGCAGCCGTACAAGAGCCGTACAGATAGGTCGCGACTTGGCCGATCGGTCCTTATGGAAGAGGGACAGCCGGTGATCACGACGACATCTTATTGGTCGCTTAATATTAGATCTAGGCCGATCGATTCGGCTAGCGAAGTTGGATGGTCGAGATCATTTTGCGACAATAATGTGCTGCCATTGGCCGTAATAAGGCTGTTATGGCCGTGCGGCCAACCTGTTTTGAGCTAACGGTTTTATGTGTTAGCTGAGGGCAGGGAGCAATTTGATCGGTCAGGGCTATATCCGGGCCAACGGTGATTACATCCGTACCTTGCCAGTTGACTAGAATTGAATCTAAGCCGGTCAATGTGGCCGGCGAAGTTGGACGACCACGATTGATTTAAGACCGCCATATGCGGTCTTAATTCCTTTGAAGCCTTTTTTCATCCGAGCGACTGGCTTACTTTTGGATTGCAGTTAGGGTTATTGCCGGCGTGTTATAAGGATTCCGATTGGTTGGAATAACAGTGGGCCCGCCAGTGAGTATTGTGGAGCTTGTCTGGTCGTGCTGGGAGGAGGCAAGGCTCGCCGAATTGGCTTGCCAAAACGTATGGTCGTGATCGTTTTTGAGACTGACATGGGCAGCCTATGTTCAATTCCTTAAGGAATTAAGCGCGTCGACCAACCAACTTCCACTTTTAATCAAAAGTGTATGCGGCGCATTTAAAGCGATCTGATTGGTTGATGAGAAAGAGGGGCCAACAGGCAGTAATATGGGGCATGGCAGATCGGCCACTGGAAGCGCATGTTAAGGCAAATTAGCTGGCCAAGTGATGTGGCCGCGCCTCCTTTTGCTGCTGCCTTTATTCGCCGCAGTTTCTCTTTGTTTCTTGTTTTTTCACTTTTGGTAGGATTTTTCTCATACTAGTCCATGGCGGATCAATTTCCCAGCTTTCCTAGGTTTAGTTTCGACCAATGGGGTTCGAGATATTGCGCGGGCCACAAAAGACCTAATTTTTTAAATAAATAAAATTAGGTTAGAAAGATTGAATTTTGTGAGCTGACACAAAATTAATCAATTTCCGGTGGATTTTGTGCGTTGATACAAAATCACTAATTTTGTTTCAGAGAACAACATAACTTTGCATGCTCCTATTAAGTACTTTTATGCACGTCTTAATCCTGAAACTTCAGGAAATTCATGCTACTCAGCTGTGAGCGAACAGTAATTTTCATGTCATGTCAACATTAAGAGTTCGGCTGGGGAACTTGGCGTAGAATAAGTACTTGACGGGCCATGCATTAGTGAGTAATGCAGGCAGAAGATAAAATTTATAGAATATTTGGGATTGTTGCTGCACGTACCATTCTGGATAAATTTTATATATAAATATACTTAATTGCTCAATACATATGTGAGTAAAGAGGCCTAGGCACTCATTACTTTTAAATGGCTCTGTTTCTTTGCAGAATGCCAGTACACTAAATATAGGGTTTCACAATTTTAGCCATGAACCAAAAACCACCATCAAGATTAAGTCCCATGCTTAGCACGTAACAGTGACATTGTTGCGGGGTAAGCACTAGATTGTGACATTCAAGAGATAAAATGATCGAGCCAAAGTGAATAAACATTACCAGAGAAGTGGCAGTTGTCTTGAATTCGAAACAGTGAGTCGGGATGCCAGATCACAATTGTATCTTTCGGGTATGTCCTTCCAGGATTTTGAGATGGGCTAAAAGCATTCTTATTTTGACTATCTGACGGCCTTCTCCCGGATTTAATTAGGGTTTCAACAAGAAACATGACTTGGTGGGCATTGAATCCTCGTCTATCGGATAAGTCCCGCTGCGGTTGTTCAGCATCACTTCCTCTTAGGGTTTCTGCAGCGTATATGCAGGTGAAACCAGACCATTCTTCTCTATTTGGAATTGAGATTCTCCTATTGAACCCATATATTTTCATCATGTCAGATAGGAGTGAATCATCTTCAACCCAGCCAGACTTTTCTTCCAAACGCAGGCGGCTTGTATCCAAAGTATGACTCTAATTATCTCTTGATTTTGAAGTGGTAATCCCCTTTCTCTTTTTGACACTAACATCGTTTTTTTAGAGTGGGCGAATTTCCGGGTCTCGTGACAACTCCCCTGTCCGGATCATCCAAGTCAAGAAGATCATACCGGTATTCTTTTTCAGTGGTGTATAGGTATTCGTTTGCCATGGCCGGTATTTTTTTTTTTTTTTTTTTTTTTTGTGTAGAGGTACCCTGCTGGAACATGTGTAACAGTGGTTGACGACGATGACCTGGCCACTCCTCTTCATTCAAACTCAAACACGCCTACTGTTGCAGACCTAGAAGACGCTGATTTGGGTATCTCCTCCTACGAGTACCCCAATACAGGCTTTCCTTTTGATATTCACATGAAGTGTCTATCTTCTAGTTACCAGACTGTTGGTGAGTTCTTAGTGCGGAAGGAGTTCGTGCCTTTGCACACAAAAATATGGAGAAGGTACGACCACATTGCCACCAGGAATGTGGTGCGGCATTGTTCGTCTGCTTTGGTTACGACGGTGAACTGCCTTCTACCCATGGTCGCAGAGATGGAAGGTACTTCCATTCGTTATGTTGCTGAATCAACTATTGAAAACTGGGAAAACATGGTATCTACCTGTGAATCCATGGAGTTCAATGTGGGCTGGCTATGGCAGCGCCTTGACATTATAAAAGTTGACCAAGCTGGTATCATTTCCAACGTCATTCCTGCTGCAAAGGCTATCTTGGAGGAGGAAAAGGCTCTGGCTGCGGAATCTGAGAAGGTGGAGTAGGCAATCCAAGACTTGAAGAGTAGGACCGAGAGGTATCATAATAGGATGAAAATGATGTTTTCAAGGGACTACAACTTGCTAGATGGCCTTTTCTGAGTTATGCTATTATTTTATTGTTTTGAATAAGAAGGCATGAGAAAATTTGATTGTTCCCTTTTTGTATTGGTTTTGAACATTGGTTTTTGGAAAATGAATTGCATTGGGTTTTGGCAAGCAAATGAAGTTTACACTAATGCATCTTGGCTAATGAAAAACTTTGATAACTCAGACATAAGAGAAATGAAAAATGCCTGATTGATCGTGTCATGAGACCGTGAGGGATGGAATAATGATTAGGCGTAGTATTCCTTGAGCCATTTTCCATTGATGACTGCTTCCAATTTTCCTCCATCCTCCTTGACAATCTTGTATTACCCACTGTTATAAGATTTGGTGATCACATAAGGACCTTCCCATTTTGGGGAAAACTTTGGTGCGGACATGTCTTGCTTAATGTGCTTGGCTGTGTTTAGTACCAGATCTCCTACTTGAAAAACTCGAGGTTTTACATCTTTATCGTATGCTCTGGAGATCCTTCTCCTGTACGCCTGAGCGTGCTCTTCTGCCTTAATTCTCCTGGAATCCAGAGTGTCCAGTTCCGATATTCTGGAGCTCGATGCTTCGGTCTCATTCCATTAGACTCCACTTGCTGCTGCAATCATAGATGACGGGATTTTGATCTCTGCTGGGAGAATTGCATCAATGTCATAGACAAGTGAATAAGGAGAAACTCCAGTAGAGCTCCTAGGTGCCGCCCGATATGCCCACAACGCCATGGGTAATTATTTGTGCCATGGCCTGGGGTTATCATGCACTTTCCGACTGAGATTCGAATCAAAGTCTTGTTGGTGCTTTCGGCTTTCCCGTTCCCTTGGGGATAGTAAGGCATAGAGAAGACTTGTCTAACTCCATATTCTTCAAGCATCTCTCATACTTGCTTGTTGGTAAAGGGAGTACCATTATCAGTAATGGTGTACTTAGGTACGCCGAACCGACAAATGATGTATTCTTTAATGAATGCCGCAATAGTCCCTCCAGTGGTTCCCCGGAGAGGAATAGCTTCGACCCATTTGGTAAAGTATTCCGTCGCGGTTATGATATACTCATGCTGCTTTGACGATGGTGGATTGATTTCCCCAATAATATCAAGTCCCCAGCTGTAAAAAGGCCACGGACTACTTACTGAATGTAGGGGAGTACAAGGCGTGTGGATGAGATTCCCGTGAGTTTGACATTCGTGGCATTTCTGAACGAATGCTGCTGCATCATCCTCCATAGTTGGCCAGTAATACCTTTCATGCACCTGGAGGAATAACTTCTTCTTCCCTTGGTGTTCACCTTTATGTGTCTCTTTCAACATAATCGGGATTTCATACTTTGCTAAACATCATAACAGGTCCCCTCCGAAGCTTTTACGATATAGGATCCCCTCATGAAATACGAATCTTTTTGCTCTTTGCTTCATCTTGGTTGCATCCTTCTTGTTAGCAGGCAGCACTCCGTCGCGGAGATAATTGATGTATGGTTCTCGCCAGTCCCCAGTATAATTAATGTTAAGAACTTCTAATTGGTGTGGTGGCGCCTGACAATTGGGGTAAGATCCTTAGAGCGTTCGAGATTGGGTCTCCATATCCGGCCAGTAGTATCCGAGGCGTTGAAGACGTCGGTAAAGAGTCACTACCAACGTTTGTCTACATATTTCACCATGAACGCGGTTAAGTTGTAGTTGTGCTTCTTCATCTCCAAGACATCTCGACAGGGATCCATCTGAGTTTCTGTGGTATAACACTCCATGGAGCATGAAGAAGTTTTTTAGGGTTTTAAGACTAACCTTTCCTTGAGAAAGAGAACTGTTAAGTTCTTGAATAATATGAGTTCTCCAATCATTGGTTTCAGCATCTTTAGGTTGTGAAAGCCATGTTGATGCTACGGTACGTCTCTTCACCATCACAATCTCTTCCAAACCTTCGAATTGCAATTTCGAAGCTAATGTAGCTAGTCAATCGGCATGCTTGTTGTTATTTCGACCAATATGAATTATGGTTGCATCAGCGAAGTAGTTCAATAGCTTTTGCGCCTCAGCTCTATAAGGGGCTAGTGTTACCTCTTTGAGTGGGTATACTCCGTTCATCTGGTTGACCGGTGATAGACGCATTTATGTGTCTATTTTCATCTCTTTTATGTATAGTGTTAGTACCCATTTTTGTACTAATTTTGGTATTTTATCCCTTGTAGGTGTTTTTGGAAAAATAGGCTTTTGCGGAAAAATTGGCTCGAAAAGTTGTTAAAGGCTCCTGGGAGGACATTTGCTATTCGGACTCTCACTTTGGATAAGGGGTAACCCATTTCCAAGCAGTTGCTAAGTACAGACTGGGACTGGATAAGGGGAGGTCAGATTTCTTCACATTTTCAAAAACAGAAAATTTGCGGGAAAATTTTCTGAAAACAGACGATTTTGTGGATGGATTGTTGATCGATTTTTAGGGAGATTAAAGGGCTGAATTTGATTGGGTTCGTTCCTCTGGACCTAACAGGCGAGGTAAGGTTGTTGGAATGGATCCAAAGTGGCTAGAAATCGAATTGGAAGTTAAAAAAGGTTAAAAATATCACGGTTTATTTTGGGCAAGTTTCTTGGTTTATTTTTGGAAACTTACGTGAAGAAGAGGAAGAAAACTCTTCTTAGAGATTTGTTTCTATCACGGGAGGAGTTTGGACAGCTGAGAACACGTGAAACAGAAGAAAAAAAAGAAATATCGCAACTTGCTGTGGAGGAAAAAACCAAAGTTATTCTCGAATTTTCTTTGCTCTACTATGTATAAAAGGGTTGGTTCGAGTCCTAGGAAGGTAACCAAGACCTTAGGGGAAAGTTTAGAGCCTTGGAGAAGCCAGAAAAATCATTAGAAGAAGATCGGGTTCTGCTGCTGCTGGAGAAGACGAAGAACACAGAACAACGGAAAAAGAAAGTTGCAGAGGCAGACTTATTTTCAGTGACAACGAGTTACGGTCGCATCATCCTGCAGTCACCGAAGCTTTTCAGCAACGATTCCGTCCGCTGTATTAGACTTTCAGCGACTACAGTATACTCTTTTCTCTCTTGTAATCAACTTTTGAACACCAAAGATGTATTTTGAGAAAGAGATTAATATGAGGATCTAAACCCCTTAGCCGAGACGACGGAGGAAGCCATTGTTCCATGAAAAGTGGTATAGTTCTATTTTAATTATTTATTGCAATTATTTTACATGATTATTTGCATAGAACTTAAAAGAAAAATTGATTTTTATTGAGTAGTTGTGAGTTGTTTTGATGGAACATGCTAGGTTTTAAAACTTTTGATGTTTCATGCTTTGTGATTACAACTACTACTTCAAAAATCTATTAGAGGCAAATATTAGAATCACTTTAAAGAAGAATATTGCATGAATATTGATTAGAGTTTATCAATTAATTGGTCAATGGTGGAATCCAGAGTCTCGGTATTTTCTTATTATTGTTGAAACAACTTTATTTAATTCTAAAAAATCCTTCACAAGCCCGAGTTGAACGAACTTTACTCACCACTTTCACTACAACATAAAATTCACATCAATTTTTGGCGCCGCCGACGCGGACTTGTTTTTAGGGTTTTAGATTTATTTTTATTTTTGTTTATTTTTTGTTCTATTTTACATTTTTGGGTATTTGTCTTTTGTCTACAGGTTTTGGAACATAAATAAAAAAAATTGAGCCAAGGAGTTTGGTGATTTCGTAAAGACTTGGAGCAAAAGATTAAAGCGAAAAGAACGGAAAAGAAGACAACTTTATTTTAGTTATTTTTTTTTATTATTTTTTTTTTTTAATTTTTTTTTTAATTTTTTTAGGGTTTTGTTTATTTTATTTTATTTTCTAGAAAAAAAAAATTGTATTAGGGTTTCTTTATTATTTTATTATTTTGTAATTTTTCTTTTCTTTTTTTTGGACTTTTTGGACATTGGACACTATTTTTAATTTTAATTTTTATATACCCTACGGAAGGGTATCCTTTAATTATAAAACTGTTTGCAGAGAAGGAGGACAATTACGATATTTTCTCTGCACCTTGGGTTCGTACACTGACACAGGAGTCATTGGCCCGAGTCGACTACAACCGATTCATCCCACGTCTGGAACGGGAGGTAAGGTTCTGAACACTCGCGAGTCCCCTGTCAGCGAGTTACTGTATTCCTTAAGGTGCATATCTGCTGAGGACCTGAATACGGATATTTACTTTTCTAGTAAAGGGCAAGGCCTGGCCATACAAGATAAGGGTTCGGATTTCATCACCGTTCTCTTCTTGCCCGCCTTAGGAAAACGATACCGAACGCGAACCTAAGCTTAAAATATTGACTAGAACGAGACCGATAGGGTAACGAGCTTGTAGGAAAGTCGTTCAAAAGGATCGTATTGGGTATTTTGTTAGCCTAACTCAAAGTTCAGGAAGATTACTGTAAGTCGATTAGAGCCTCCTTGTAACCCAAGGAAGCGTTGCCAAAGAGGTAGGGGTATCAAAGCTCCTCTGAGCTTCTCCTACTTCTCTTCGATTTACTTTATTCGGATAGTCCTACGAGGTTTGCTAAAATTGTACCCAGTTGCCTCTTGGAAGAGTAGAAGCTGGTCTAGAAACAATCTAAGTGGAGCCATCATGCTTTTTGTTCTCTAGAAATCAATAGGGTTGATTTGGTTGAGTCGTCCTTGATTTGTGATTGCTTATCCTTCTAATTTTAGGAAAATCTTGTGCATGCCTGAACGTAAAAGAGATGCCCTAGGTAGATTTGTAAAAGAAAAACCTAGCAGTTCTAAGCGTCTCGATTACCTTAATCTAGAAGGTCCAATTTTTGGAGAGTCCTGTGTTGAACATTCTCCTGAAGAGAGAATCCCCAATACTCCGATAGCACCAGAAATGACTACTTTGAAAGCTTTGTTGAATCCGACTAGGACCACTCGTCCCTCGTGTATTAAGTTAGCTGACACAGAAGCCAATTATGAGCTTAGACCTGGGACCATACAGATGCTCCCAATCTTTTTAGGAAAAGAAAATGAAAACCCTTATTTCCATGTTAGGGATTTTGAAGAAATTTGCAGTACCCTAAGAATTAGAGGCTTAGATGATGATGCTTTGAAACTTAGGTTATTTCCCTTTTCCCTGAAAGATAAAGCCAAATCGTGGCTGTATAGTTTGACTTCTGACTCAATCGAAACATATGAACAACTTACATCTTCCTTTTTCAATAAGTTTTTCCCTAGGCATAAGACATCGTCTATTAGGACGCAAATCTGCACATTCTCACAACAAGAGGGAGAATCTTTGTATAGGTATTTGGAAAGGTTTAATGATTTGTTAACACAATGTCCTCACCATGGTTTAGAAAAGGTTAGGCTAGTTCAGATCCTTTATGAGGGTTTAGATTATCCCATAATATCCACGGTTGAAGCTTTGTGTACAGGTGGGTTTGAAAACCAAACTGTTGATGCGGCAATGGCATTTTTGAATGAAGCCGCCGAAAAGACCCAACAATGGGAAAATAGTAGGGAACCCCGAAAAACGATTCTTCTAAGCAGAGGAAACGTTAATAGAATAGAAGGAGGCTCTGAATCAGATGTCAAGATTGCAGCGATAGCTAAGAGGTTAGAAGCTCTAGAAATGGGTCACGCTAGTGGTAGGTTGGAGCCTTTTTGGGAAGGCCAGAATAATGCAGAGCAAGCCAATGCTCTTTATAATAACACTAGATTCGATAATCGTAAGAAATTTGACCCATATTCAGAAACCTATAATCCTGGGTGGAGAAACCATCCCAACTTTTCATGGTCTAAGGGCCAGAATCAAGGTCAGTTTAGTAACTCTAATGCTCCCCCAGATTTTAGTTATGCTAAGAATCCTTCAAGGCCAGCTCAATTTCAGAATCAGTCGGATAAGAGAATCCTAAGCCTAGAGGAGTCTCTCGTTTTGTTAACTCAGCAAACTGCAAAATTCAGCAATCAGTAGAACTAAGTCTACAAGATAGTAACAAGATAGGACAAGAAAATAGTCAGGCCATTTCCGAGCTGAAAACCCAGGTAGGTATGATAAATTAGTCTTTGAGAGAAAAAGGTAGGTTTCCTAGTCAAACACAACCCAACCCTAGAGGAGTTCATGAAGTAAATATAAAACAATTGAATGCTATTAGAACCCTTAGGAGTGGTATAATTGTAGACAACAAGGTAACCATGCCCGATAGTGAACCTACTGTAGTTCAACCCTCAGGATCTCACCCCTCAGGACCACCCATAGCTGAAGAGACCGATAAAGATTCTGATGATGTAAATTCGGCCCCTGGGAGGTCTGATTTTCTACCTAGAGCCCCATTTCCACAGCTACTAGTACCAACAAAGAATGAATCCAACTTTAATGACATTATGGAGGTTTTTAAGAAATTTACCATAAACCTTCCGTTACTAAAAGCAATTAGGCAACTTCCGGCTTATGCCAAGTTCCTCAAGGATATGTGTACGCGAAAGCGAAAGCTTAGTGTCCCTAAAAAAGCCTTTTTAGCCTGTCATGTAAGTTCGATCATTCAGAACACCACAACTCCTAAGTATAAAGACCCAGGTGCCCCTACCATTGCTTGCACGATAGGAAAACACAGGGTAGAAAAAGCTTTACTTGACTTAGGAGCTAGTGTGAACTTACTTCCGTACCATGTGTACTTACAACTGGGACTTGGTGAGTTAAAACCCACCAAGATAACACTGCAGTTAGCTGATAGGTCTGTTAAAATTCCTCGTGGTGTGATAGAAGATGTTCTTATTGAGGTCGACAAGTTTATTTATCTTGTGGATTTTGTAGTCCTAGATACACAACCTGTCCCTGGCCCAGAGAATCAAATACCGGTGATTTTAGGTCGCCTATTTTTAGCCACGTCTAATGCCGTTATCAACTGTAGGACCAGACTTATGAACATATCCTTTGGTAATATGACCACTGAACTAAATGTCTTTAATGTTACTAGACAACCTTCTGATGATTTAGAGGAAGTGAATATGATTAATACTTTGGTTCAGGATCTAGTTCAGGATAGTTGGGACGACACTTTGTTTGGTGATTCTTTAGATGAATTTGATGAGACAATTATCTTAGGTGAGATAGAAGACCAAACTTTAGAACTAGAAGAAGCTCTCGAATATTTTAAGGACTCTACAGACCCAGAAATTCAGTCACTAGTGTTAGGTCTTTCTGTGAGTAATGATGACTCTAAGTTTGGGGGTAGAGAACTGGAAGAAGCTCTTGATTATTTTAAAGACTCTGAGGATCCGGAAATTCAAGCAATAATTAGAGGTTTGTCTGAGAATACTGACTACCCTAATTTTGGGGGTAGTGATGGTCAAGTATCTTTATTAGAAGTCCCTAACTTGGGACTCGAGTCTAGTGTGCCTGAGATATTACTTGAATCTGTCCCGACTCCACAACCTGATCCTCCTGATACCGTCCGGGAAGTAGGAACTCATAGTTCGTAAAAATATGTTTGTCAAAACACTCACATGAAGCCTAAGAGGGTGTCACAGATAAACCCAGTTGTCTTGAAAGAGAGTTCAGATCAGGTTGTGCTCCATCTGTTAATTTTTCTAATCCTGTGCAGTTGTCTCATATTAGTGGAAGTGCTATTTGGTTCTGATAACCCATAGTTATTTCGACTACTGATATATGATTTGAAAGGGAATTAGCCATTTTATGGTACTTGATGTCTGGCTGAAGACTTTAAACTTAGCACTTCTTGGGAGGTAACCCATGCTCATGCAACACGGTAATATCTTTCCTTAACTCTTTTGCTTCAAATGGTAACAGTTTCTCCTTGTTCATGCTTTTAATTTTATCTTTAGAACATTGAGGACAATGTTAGATTTAAGTTTGGGGGTATGGGAGAAACTTTTTAGTTGCATTATAAACTCCAGAGCCTATAAATTTATGCCTATTAAGGATGGCACTAACCAATCTAAGTGGATGGAAGCATTTTGGTTTAGGAGTTGAGGAACCAATCTGATTAGATGGAAACATCTATAAGAGTCTATTCATAAAAGCACAGAGCTCAGGTGTTAGAAATAACATGATAGTTTCGCCATATCTCGTTGAGTCCTTTTCATTTCTATTTTTATTTTCTTTTCTTTTAAAAATATGTTTCTCTAAGTGATTAGGTGGGGCTCACGATTCAAGTTGTTACCAATGCTAGGGTGAAATAGACTGATTGAGATACAAAAAAAAAAAAAAAATATTCCAATCAAACAAAACAGACAAATCAAAAAAAATAAAAAATGGATAGCAATATGTGTGTGTTCTCCATGTTTCCGTCGCCTAAACAAGCGTGAAACGCAGTATCCACAGGAATTACCATGTAATCTGCTGACAAGGAGCATGCGCTTGGATCCAAAAGATCTAATCATGTCGTTAAAAAGAAAAAAGAAAATTAAAAATTAAAAATTAAATAATAAATGTGTGTTCAATAAATCGACCGCTGGTTCCCTTGTATATGCCAGACGAGTTGATCTAGAATTAGGATTATCGACCACTGGTTCCCTTGTATATGCCAGTTGTGTTGATATTAGTCAGACCGATATCTCAGTCCATTAGGATAGGTTCATCTTGGTGGAGGCCTTCAGACAGATATGAGAAAACACCGTTCACCTAGTCAACATCAAAACCAGCTATGTTTTTCTATATCCATCTCTTAATCTTTCCATGTGATTTGTTGACTCCGGATATTGATGTCCATAGTGCAACTATCTTAGTAGAGCTCTGTCACTTATATATGAATTTTAGTATACTCGAGTGCAAACTTGTATACAGCAATTGGAATTTCGCATCAGGGTACTTCCTCCCGTAATCAATAAGTATGCCAACCAAGGAGGTTCTTTAGTGCATTCTAAGGTTCTGCGTAGATAGCTAGGGTCTGGAGTAAAGGTTTTGTGGGTACACCTCTGGTAAACCCTCCCGAGACTATAACTCGGCCACTAGGGCCACCTAGGGGTTTAAAGGCTTGTTGCACATGCTAAGTGCAACCGACGATGCCTGCGACAGTGAGTTAGGATTTTATTTTGTAGTTTTAATTTGCTCGGGACTAGCAAATAATAAGTTTGGGGGTATTTGATAGACGCATTTATGTGTCTATTTTCATCTCTTTTATGTATAGTGTTAGTACCCATTTTTGTACTAATTTTGGTATTTTATCCCTTGTAGGTGTTTTTGGAAAAATAGGCTTTTGCGGAAAAATTGGCTCGAAAAGTTGTTAAAGGCTCCTGGGAGGACATTTGCTATTCAGACTCTCACTTTGGATAAGGGGTAACCCATTTCCAAGCAGCTGCTAAGTACAGACCGGGACTGGATAGGGGGAGGTCACATTTCTTCACATTTTCAAAAACAGAAAATTGGCGGGAAATTTTTCAGAAAACAGACGATTTTGTGGATGGATTGTTGATCGATTTTTAGGGAGATTAAAGGGCTGAATTTGATTGGGTTCGTTCCTCTGGACCTAACAGGCGAGGTAAGGGTGTTGGAATGGATCCAAAGTGGCTAGAACTCGAATTGGAAGTTAAAAAAAGGTTAAAAATATCACGGTTTATTTTAGGCAAGTTTCTTGGTTTATTTTTGGAAACTTACGTGAAGAAGAGGAAGAAAACTCTTCTTAGAGATTTGTTTCTATCACGGGAGGAGTTTGGACAGCTGAGAACACGTGAAACAGAAGAAAAAAAAGAAATATCGCAACTTGCTGTGGAGGAAAAAACCAAAGTTATTCTCGAATTTTCTTTGCTCTACTATGTATAAAAGGGTTGGTTCGAGTCCTAGGAAGGTAACCAAGACCTTAGGGGAAAGTTTAGAGCCTTGGAGAAGCCAGAAAAATCATTAGAAGAAGATCGGGTTCTGCTGTTGCCGGAGAAGACGAAGAACACAGAACAACGGAAAAAGAAAGTTGCAGAGGCAGACTTATTTTCAGTGACAACGAGTTACGGTCGCATCATCCTGCAGTCACCGAAGCTTTTCAGCAACGATTCCGTCCGCTGTATTAGACTTTCAGCGACTACAGTATACTCTTTTCTCTCTTGTAATCAACTTTTGAACACCAAA
>JAJJMB010005785.1:899488-957285 GCA_023531105.1 Papaver atlanticum | reverse complement strand
TGATGTCGTTTTATAGTTGTAGTGGTAAAAAGGTTCGTTGCTCGAACTTGTGAAGGATTTTCGAAAATTAAATAGAATTTTTTTGACAATAATACGAAAATACCGAGACTTTGGATTCCACCATTGACCAATTAATTGATAAACTCTAATCAATATTCATGCAATATTCTTCTTTAAAGTGATTCTAATATTTGCCTCTAATAGATTTTTGAAGTAATAATTGTAAGCACGAAGCATGAAACATCAAAAGTATTAAAACCAAGCATGTCCCATCAAAACACTTCACAACTACTCAATAAAAACCAATTTTCTTTTAAGTTCTATGCAAAAAATCATGTAAAATAATTGCAATAAATAATTAAAATAGAATTATACCACTTTTCATGGAACAATGGCTTCCTCCGTCGCCTCGGCTAAGGGGTTTAGCTCCTCATATTAATCACTTGCTCAAAATACATATTTGGTGTTCAAAAGTTGATTAAAAGAGTGAAAAGTGCTAAGCAGCGGATTCTGTAGTTGCTGAAGGTCTAAAACAGAAGTCCGAGTCGTTGCTGAAGAGCTTCGGTGACTGAAGGAAGATGCGACCGTACTTCGTTGTCACTGAAAATAAGTCTGCCACTGCGACTGATTCTGAGGGTCTAATGTTCTTCGTCTTCTTCTTCTTCTCAGCAGCAGCAGGAAAGTTCTGAACTCGACTCTGTTGATTTTTTTCTCGCTTCTCTATAGCTCTAAACTTCTCCAAACTCCCCCAAATTGTTCGTATCTCTAAATATGACTCGAATCAACCTATATATAGCCTCCAAACACAAAATCTCTCGAGTTAATCCAAATATTTTCGTTTTTTCTTCACCGCACGTTATGGGATTTTAATATTCTTTTTACGCGTTAACTTGGTTTCCAAACTCTCTCAAACTCTCTCAGGACTGAATAAGGACTCCATACACTCCTATCTTGCCGTAAACTCTTCACAAATTCTTTTGTAAACCGAAAATAACTCAAATTGTGAATTCTCACTGTTTTGCTCCAACACGGATTTCTATCCCTGTTTAATCGATTCTACAGCCCATACCATACTTGTTTATCCTTAACAGAGTTAACCCAACTAAAATCAGCCATTGAATCGTCTTAAAAATCATCCAAAATCCAAACAGAAAATTTCTGTTTTCTGTAAAAAAAATCCCGCCAAAATCTGTTTTGAAAATTTGAGAAGAAATGTGACCTCCCCCTATCCAGTGCCGGTCTGTGCTTAGCAGCTGCTTGGAAATGGGTTACCCCTTATCCAAAATGAGAGTCCGAATAGCAAGTGTCCTCCCAGGAGCCTTTAACAACTTTTCGAGCCAATTTTCCCAAAAATGTTTATTCCCCAAAAAATACCTACAAAGGGATAAAATACCAACATTAGTACAAAAATGGGTACTAAAAATATACACAATAGAGATGAAAATAGACACATAAATGCGTCTATCAATGAGGGCCCTTTTGAATTCTGAATCCTTGATGCGTGCGGTGACGTGTAGAGCCCTGTTATGACCCTCTTCTTCCATCATGTTGTCTTCGGTAAAGGTGACGTTGTTTATGGGCATCTCTGATGTTTTCGAGGATTTTGGAATCGAATGAGCCAATTGTGTATCCAGATCTATCTGATTGATCGCAGAAAATGTTTCCGCTCGTTGACCCTTAGAGAGGTGTAGAATTCACATAGATTCTCCACTAGAAGAGCGGCTTCCTGATCCACCGGCATTTTGTTGGTGGTTAAGCTTCCAATTTGCAGAGGAGAGAGACCATCAGCCTGAGTATCTATTCCTTGTATTGGAGATCTCACATTTCCAGAAATGTCACGATGTTCTAACTCGTTTAGCAACCTTTGAAGAATGGAAAATACTCCATTCACATTGCTTTGTATACGTGTGAGTCTTCTTGCCAGTTCCTCCTGTGTTTTCATCAATTCTTCTACAATGATTTGAGGCCACGTTGTCCTGATTTCTCTTGCTGAACCATTGACAAGAATTGGCGCAACATCTCCTTCAATGTCATTCGTATCACTAATGATAGGAGAGACAGGGATGTTGACATGATACAAGTTGGTAACAGTTGAGTCTTGATTAAGACCAACCATTGCGAAGTTGAAGGGATTTGAGGATGAAATGAGAAAATTAAAAGGGAAATTGAGAAATTGATTTCGCAACCGAGAGATTAACCTCCCACTGTGGTCGCCAGTTATTTTGGGGTAAAAACTGATTCTGCTGGAAAAGGTAAATTTGGGTGTGCCACCGAGAAACGAATCTAAACCCTAAAAAAATTCACTGCACGGGAGTACTATAGATTCGAGAGATCAATTTGTACAATCCTGGTCTAAACCAAGAAATGGCCATTCCAGTCTTGCTTCAGTCACAAAATGAAGGAGAAGGGTTGATCTTAGGGAGGGAAGCGAAGAAGATGTTGAGATCAGAATGGTTAACTATGAAGGTATGACTGTATTATGACATGTATCAGAATGTGGAACTTTCTTGCGGAATGTAAGCTATAAGTTCTTGGTGTTTTGTGGATACTTTTGTTGATAATACTTGTTTTTTGAAATAGGTCGAAAACCTATTTATATAAGTCATAATTGAACGCACCCTGATCTCATAGGAAGTGGAAGTAGTTGAGTGATAGAGAAGTGGGGATCGTGTAAAAATGTTGAAAACCACGTCTTACTATGAGGGAAGACGGGTCAGTTACACCCACTATTTCTCTGCTGTCACCAACTGTCCGCCTTTCCTGACACTTTCTCATAACAGGCGTATTGCACGCCGCATGCTATAAACCGCCAGACCAATACCCTATGTAGCAAGTTGCTGAGTGGGTCTTTCTTGCAAGACCTAGTTATTTTGACCAATCATGTGCAAGTTGGGCGGCGGGCGGTCATATGTTACTGGTCAAGCCATGAGACTTGCCGCAAAAAACAGCATATGATGCTTTTAGGTCAAATAATTAAATTATTTGTGAAATCAATGTTTATAAAACATCGTTTGTAATCGATGCATATAAAGCATCGCTTTTAAGAAAGCATCTCAAAATAATCGATGCTCATGAAGCATCGTTTTATAAAGCTTGTTTAAATTAGGCGCGGAGCTTAATGTCTTAAAAAGAGCATGACCAGCCATCTTCGGGAAGCTGCCAGGAGCTATTCATGTACGCTAAAGGTGAGCTGGTCGGTCCTCATAGAAGAGTGATGGCTGGTAGCCATTTTGACATCCTATTGGTCGGCCCAAGTTAGATCTAGACCGGTTAAATTGGCTAGCCAAATTGAGTGGCTGAGATGATTTGTGGCAGTTATTGGCTATCGTTGAATTCATTCAAGACCCTTGTAGGCAGCGCGACTAGCCACCTTTGAGCATCCGTATAAGAGCCGTACAGATAGGTCGCGGCTTTGCCGATTGGTCCTCATGGAAGAGAGACAATCGGTGATCACGGCGACATCTTATTGGTCGCCTAATATTAGATCTAGTCCGGTCGATTCGGCTAGCGAAGTTGGACGGCCGAGATAATTTTGCGACAATAATGTGCTGCCGCTGGCCGTAATTAGGCCGTTATGGCCGTGCGGCCAACCTGTTTTGAGATAACGGTTTTATGTGTTAGCTGGGGGTTGGGAGCAATTCGATCGATCAGGGCTATAGCCGGGCCGACGGTGATTACATCCGTACCTTGCAAGTTGACTAGAATTGAATCTAAGTCGGTCAATGCGGCCGGCGAAGTTGGACGGCCACGATTGATTTAAGATCACCATATGCGGTCTTAATTCCTTTGAAGCCTTTTTTCATCCGCGCGGATGGCTTACTTTTGGCTTGCGGTTAGGTTTATTGCCGGCGTGTTATTAGGATTCCGATTGGTTGGAATAACAGTGGGCCCGTTAGTGAGTATCGTGGAGCTTGTATGGCCGTGTTGGGAGGAGGCCAGGCTTGCCGAATTGGCTGGCCAAAACGTATGGTCGTTATCATTTTTGAGACTGACATGGGCAGCCTATGTTCAATTTCTTAAGGAATTAAGCATGTCGACCAACCAACTTCCACTTTTAATCAAAAGTGTATGCGGCGCATTTAAAACGATCTGATTGGTTAATGAGAAATAGGGGCCAGCAGGCAGTAATATGGGGCGTGGCAGATCGGCCACGGGCAGCGCCTGTTAAGGAAAACTAGCCGGCCAAGTGATGTGGCCGCGCCTCCTTTTGCTGCTTCCTTTATTCGCCGCAGTTTCTCTTTGTTTCTTGTTTTTCCAATTTTGGTAGGATTTTGCTCCTACTAGTCCATGACGGATCAATTTCCTAGCTTGCCTAGGTTTAGGTTCGACCAATGGGTTTCGAGATATTGCGCGGGCCGAAAAAGGCCTAATTTTTGTAAATAAATAAAGTTAGGTAGAAAGATTGAATTTTGTGAGCTGACACAAAATCAATCAATTTCTGGTGGATTTTGTGCGTTGATACAAAATCACTAATTTTGTCTTAGAGAACAACATAACTTTGCGTGCTCCTGATTAAGTACTTTCATGCACGTCTTAATCCTGACACTTCGGGAAATTCATGCTACTCAGCTGCGAGCGAACATTAATTGTCATGTCATGTCAACATTAAGAGTTCTGTTGGGGAACTTGGTGTAGAATAAGTACTTGATAGGCCATGCATTAGTGAGTAATGCAGGAAGAAGATAAAATTTATAGAATATTTGGGATTGTTGCTGCACGCACCATTCTGGATAAATTTTATATATAAATATACTGAATTGCTCAATACATATGTGAGTAAAGAGGCCTAGGCACTCATTACTTTTAAATGGTTTTGTTTCCCTGCATAATGCCAGTACACTAAATATAGGGTTTCACAATTTTATCCCTGAACCAAAAACCACCATCAACACAAGGAATATCTTTAAACAATCAATGATAAGAGTTATGTACATGTTCAAATAATGTCGACATCTAGAAGCTTCTCATCTTAGCAAACCCAAAACCCTAATTCACACACATCTTGAAGAAATATGTAAATCATGGAAACTTGGTTTTTCCCATGGAACCGATTATATCATCACTCTAAAATATGTTGTAACCGGATATAACATGATTCCCAAGATAGGATGTAATCGGTTACACTTTGCTCCCCAAAGTAGCTCTTGACCCGTTACACCTTGCTTCCTGAAGTAGCTTGTGACTTGTTAGACCTTGCTTTCCAAAGGTAGCGTGTGACTGATTACAACTAACTTCCCAATTCATCTTGTGACCGGTTATACCTTGGATCCCAAAGTAACTTGTGACCGGTTACAACTTTCATTCCAATATAGCTTGTGATTGGTTACACTTTGATTTCCAATGTAACTTGTGACCGATTACAACTAGCTATAACATATAGTCTATGACCGGTTGTACCATAAATCTCAACAAGTTAAGATAGATTCTACCTTGTTATTTTATATTGGTCATTCAAAATATATTCAATAAAGAACCTGACCAATCATGATTTCCTTTCGATTATGAAACAAGTTCATATATGTACTTCCTTTAAAAAAATGTTATAAAACATTGTTTCCTAGGGTGAAATCATGCCTATATCATGCACACATGATCAAGCAACTATATATAATAAATTATGTCGATGTCGTATTTACGGAGTTCCAAAAGATAAGCTTTTATACTTCGTAATTCTTCCTTGACACTTTGATTCAAATGTTATGACCAAGTCTAACCACTAGAGTATTATTTATATATAACTTTGCATGTCATGTTTTCAATATAATCCGACTTGAAAGATACGTTAGGAATGAAAACAAGATCAAGTCAATATTACTAACCCAGAGAGGAATGATGATGTCTGCGTCGTAGTCGTTACTTCTTCACTTTCTTCAGGTCTTCGGAGTAATACTTGTACGTCTCAACATTCCTACACTTTCTAGTCTGACCTAAACGAAGTTGACTCTAGTATTTAATCAAACGACTCTAGATGAGTTTTGATACTAAAATATGACAACCAAATTTGACATATCAACGCTTGATGGGTTCAACCGAGCTATGCTCTAACAGGAGGCAACATACTTTTCCCGCGAAAAGATGTGAATAAATTAAACTTGCAACCTCCCGGAGTAGAGGTGTAGATAAAGCAAGGTATTCAATTAGGATTTATGTGGATTCATTATAAATTCGAGGTATCCAATTAGGAATTATACAGTTTCACTATAAATTCGAGGTATTCACTTTGCTTGGTATTTTTATAGATTGTTAAGGGCCTAAGGCTTACATGAATATTTATGGATTTTTCAAGATCGATTATACATTTTTTTTAAATAAACTAAAATAAAGACAAAGTTAATTGAGAGAGAAATAAAAGAAGTTCTTATTGATCGATATGTACGTTGTAGAATAATACATTGTGTAAGATTTCTGTTTATATATATACATTAGAGTAGGTGTTTAATGTAGCGTTAGAAGAGAACTAAGGGCAGTTCCTATGCACTCAACAAACATGAAGTTTGTTCATTTTGCTTCCACTATGGACTCAACAAACATGAAAAACGGGTGGCTAGACCAATAAATTTGTTGGTTTGTTCACTTCGGACGAACAAGAAACGAGCGTTTCATCTAACACCGTGCGGACAAAATTTTCCCGCGAGGTCAAAGAAAATCCGCCGGCGTCAAAACATCTCCCGCCCACTTGAAATTCTGTCAATTCTATCAACATCTCTTGCTTCCCCATACACACCAACCATTATTTATCAATGCTATATTATAAAGTTTTGTATTTTATATTATACTTTTCATTTATCCTTATTATATATTATATCCAAACTATATTATATTATCGAATTCAACCTTTTTTTAATTAGCCCATCCACATGTGCATTTCTCCATAGTGGAAAAACGCATTAGGCCATCCAGCTAGATTGGCAAACGATTTTTTTTTGTGTGGAGTTCCATCGGAACTGCTCTAATACATGCATGTACTAGCACGATGCAGCATGCATGTATAAATGGAGAGTTACATGTGGTAATGGTTGTAACGACACTGCTACAAGCAGGGTAGAAATCCACCGCTATTATTATTACTTGAACACTCTCCCTTTGATAACACCACAGTACTATATTTTTTACAATACTTCGCCTTGTAGGGTCCATATGTGATATTTTTTTTATGCTTCTTAGCCAGTACTATATTCACGAACAGGTAAAGTACACGTACCAAGTAAATGTACTTACCCTGTCGAATATTTTCAGATGCATCAGAAGTATTTCTATTAGATAATCGGCATTTGAACAACTCTCTGAAAACACTATCTAGACATTTTTGATCATATGTGTGACTCAATAAAAGTCTTAAAGTGTTATATGAAAATGATTAAACATATAGTTCGATTGGCTAGTTTCGGCTAACCTTTCATGAACACGCCATTGTACATAGTCCGGTTATGGTCCATCCTAACCAGAGTGTATATTCTGCTATGTTAATCTCAAGTCAATTTTTTCATCTAACGGTGATTATTGATTACTTGGTTCCAAAGCTATCTTAGCTTAAACCTGAAGCAACCTTGATCTTGAAAGTTTATAAAAGGAGAACCTCGAACAACTGGGATTTTTGAATCCCATACACTATTCTTGTGTGTCTAGTTGTAAACTAGAGTCGTCCTATCCTTAAAACCCTTCTAGGGTTTAGTGACTAAAAAGACTTTACCTAGGGATTCGTGAAGCCAGGTCCAACTAACTTTATATTAATAGTTCGTGTATCCTGATCTTGGTTTGATAGTTGAGCTTTTCTCCAACAGGCAATATAGATAGAAATCATAAAATATCTTCGTCTCAGACTTTGTGATTCCACAAGTTTCGACTTGTGAGGTAAATAATAATCTAGGATGTTCTTCGGGAGTCATAAGACCGGATTTTGAGGTTTGCTAGACTTTATCTATTGCAATCGATTTCCTACATCACTCTGATCTTTGATCAGAATGGAAATCATAAATAGGCTTATCTGTGGGAGGCAGATTGGTTTAAAGTCTTCAAGTTTTCTCGGTCGAACTCACAAGTGTTGCTATCTCAAGCTTATTGTTAATTTAATTTTTCAAAACTATATCTTGATTTCTAGTCTACAATTAGTTAAGTCTCGGTCTAGGATATAGGTAGCTGAGTTCATTTGCGTTCTACTATTTGAAGGCGAAGATCAACCGAAGCTTTTGAAGAACTTCATCAACAAAAGGTAAATAAAGACTGGACCACCTATTTCTCAAGTTATATTCACTTTTCTATCCTTGAGATGTTTGTCGCATAATGATATGATTTTAACAAGTTGTAGAAAGTGGTAGTAAAAGTTCGTTCAACTCGGACGTGTAAAGATTGATTTTAGATCTAATTCTTAATTTAACAATAAAATATGTAGAAGATGATATCAATAATTCGAGATACTGGGACTCAGGATTCCACCATTAATCACATTCAATCGGTTCATATAATGATTCTAGACAATTCAAGCTTTTTTGTTGACTCTATTTCTTTGCCAAAAGTAGATTTTGTAAAACATTAATTGTAGATCATAAGCATGACGCATCAAAAGCTCTATGTCTAAGCATATATCATCAAATGAAGTCACAACTAATTAATAAAAATCATAAATCAATTAAAACAAGTACAAATTAAAAAGAATCAATTATAATTACCAATCAATTGTGAAACATGGCTTCTTCCATTGTCCCAGTGTTGAGGTTTAGCTCCTCATGTTATTCATGTGCTCCAAATAGGTGTTCATAGCTCAAAAGGGTGAAACACAAGAGAAAACTAATAAAGCAGCGAGTTTGTTACAGATATAATTGTTACATAATTTACTGTTACAGAGAACCCTAACAGAAGTGTTGTGAACTCAAAATAATTGTTGGAAAAATTGTTACAAAGGTATTGAGTTTGAAAGTATATGTCACGGTTTCTGCGACTGTCCAACTGGGTCTTATCTTCTTCGCCTTCTTCTTCATGGCAGCAGAAGAACTTCTCTGCAATCTTCTTCCCAAACCTCTGCATCCTACCCCAAGGTCTCCCAACTCTCGATTATCCTCTCCTAAGGTTCGTAAAAGCCTTTATATAGCCAACAGGTCCGAATCTTTCAAGTTTTAACTTCAATTATCGTTTCTTTATTTTCTCTGCAATTCACGGCTTTTCTTCCCTCCAAATCTTCTATAAGCGGCAATTGAGTTCTCCGTTTCCTTTTATTTACGCGTCCTAAGTTATATTAACCTCCTCTGTGATGGAAAGAAATCTCACAAAAACCCGAGAAGCTCTACCATTCCCTATTTTACGAGATATACATGGAAGTTTCTCTCTTTACGTGTCTGGGTTGCTCAATTGTTTCCTAAACTAGCTAGAATCCAATATGCAGCTAAGAATCCCTTTTTCTCCACGTAACATCCAAATATACAACCGAAAAGGCCGAGAATATTTCCCCTCCCCTGTTTTGTCGTGAACCCAAGAAAATTTCATTTTTTCCAATTCGATACCCATTAACAATCCTGTTTTATCCAAACAGGTTATTACAAATCTAAACCGCCAAAGAAGTCCAATAAAAAAATTGTGTGCAGGAATGTACGCAGGAACTGGCTAAATTTCCCGCCATTTTTCTTTTCAAAGGGAGAAGATGACCCCCCCCCCTATCCACTGATGGGTGCGAATAGCAAGTTGGGTGCCCCTTAGCGCTTGTCCTTTGGGTGCTTTTATCAACTTTTTGAGGTGCCTCCAACATATTTCCGGGGTGCCTTTAGCGCGTCCTTTGGGTGGTTTTAGTAATTCCTCCTGGGAGTGCAAAAACAACTTTTCGAGCCAATTTATCCACAAAAGCTTATTTCTCCAAAAACACCTACAAAGACACAAAAAGCCATAATAAATACAAAATCGAGCACTAACATTATATACAATTGAGATCAAAATAGACACATAAATGCGCCTATCAAAAATACCCTCAAACTTATTATTTGCTAGTCCCGAGCAAATCTAATCAACAAAATCAAAATCCTAACTCACTGTCGCAGGCATCGCGATTGCACTTAGCGTATGCAACAAGTCTTTAAATCCCTAGGTGGCCCTAGTGGCCGAGTTATAGTCTCAAGAGGGTTTACAAGAGGTGTACCCACAAAACCTTTACTCCAGACCCTAGCTATCTACGCAGAACCTTGGAATAGCACTAAAGAACCTCCTTGGTTGACATACTCTCATTGACTACAGGAGGAAGTACTTTGATGCGAAATTACAATTGATGTACACGAGTTTGCACCCACATACTAAAATTCATATATAAGTGACAGAGCTCTACTCAGATAGTCGCACTATGGACATCAATATCCGGAGTCAACAAATCACATGAATAGATTAAGAAGATGGATATAGAGAAAAACATAGATGGTTTTGATGTTGACTAAGGTGAACGGTGTTTCCCGTATTTGTTTGAAGGCCACTGCCAAGATGAACCTATCCTAATGGACTGAGATACTGGCCTGACTAATATCAACACAACTGGCATATACAAGGGAACCAGTGGTCGACAATCCTAACTCTAGATCAACTCAGCTGGCATATACAAAGGAACCAACGGTCGATTTTATTGAATAATTTATTCCGGTTGGTCTGATGGTCTGGTCATTTTTTTTTTTTTTTTGTAACTCAATCACTCTATTTCATCCCAGCGGTGGTAACAACTCGATGCGTGTGCCCCACCAAATCACTTAGAGAAACATATTTAAAAATAAAATAAACAGAAGGTGAAAAGGACTCAACGAGATACAGCGAAACTACCATGTTATTTATAACACATGAGCTCTGTGCTTTTATGAATAGACTATATTTAGATGTTTCCATCTACTCAGATTGGTTCCTAAACTCCTACAACCAAGATGCTTCCATCCACTAAGATTGATTAGTGTCATCCTTAATAGGCATAAATTTCTAGGCTCTAGAGTTAAAAATGCAACTAAAAGGTTTCTCCCATACCCCCAAACTTAAATCTAACATTGTCCTCAATGTTTTAAAGATAAAATTAAAAGCATGAACAAGGAGAAACTGTTACCACTTGAAGCAAAAGAGATAAGGAAAGATATTACCGTGTTGAATGAGCATGGGTTACCTCCCAAGAAGTGCTAAGTTTAACGTCTTCATCCAGATATAAGAAAGAATTAATCACCTCGAATCATATAGCAATAGCCGGAACAACTGTGGGTCGTCTGCATCAAAAAGTGTTATCATAGACAAAAAGGAAACCGTAACAAACCAAGAATAAATATAAAACACCCTTGCCTAGTTTCATGTTTAAGACAACTACATTTAGTTGTGGTTCAGGTTCAGGTTCTATAAAGGGGTCTAAATAAAATATTTTCATGGGTTGCACCTCCTCATAAGTAAGATCCGAAAGATCAGGTTCTAAGGTCTGGAAAATATTAAAATCACATAATATTTACCTGAATAATTGAGGATCATCTAAGTCAATCATATTTGACTCACACAGTTGACCATATTGAGAGTGATGGTCATTCTTAAGCGAATATGTCGTTTCTAATATCCTAAAGTACTTAGGCTTAGTCTCAAAACTTAATATCTGACACATCTGAAACTTATACGTTCCCACAATTGGTTGAAAAATATTTGGTGGGAAAACAAAATCAATCTGGGTATCATAGCCTGGGTAAACCACATCAACCAAAGGATTGGTTTTTAACAAATGGACTTCTTTATGGACATCATTAGATTCAGGAAAACGTGTATGAAGATAATCTTGTAAAATTGTTGAGGCACATATGTCAAGTCCCAAGTGAGGGATCTTTCTAAGAGTCAACGGTAAAACACATGGAGAATGATAATCACCCCCAAACTTAAAGTTTTCAGTGTCTCTAGGTGGACTAGTCATAATCTCCCTGGAAGTCGTCTTGACTGTTGAGGAGAGAGAGATTCTGAGGATCGGTTCCGTGATTCAGTCATTTTTTTTCCTTCAATTCTTCTTAATTGCAGCGAATTTATAACAGATTCATAGTTTTTCGTGAAGATTTCTTACATTCGATTAAATCCAATGATTGGTTTTTTAGTTTATAGGAATTTTTGAGTGATTTTTCATTAATGATGTCTGAAAATAAATCTCATCCAGAAAAATCTGGATCGAGTAATTCTAGATTTTCTTCTGAGTTTTTGAGTGATTCTTCAGTGAAGATTAATCCATCTGTTTATATAACAGATGAGGATATCGATGAAAGTTTAAGTGGATGGAATTTTAGTCTGATTGGAAGACTGGACTTCGTGAAATTGAAGTTTGTTGTTGCTGAAACATCCTTGAGAAAACAATGGAAATATCAGGTAAGCTTCAACTTATTCCAATTGGTAAAGATTTTTTCATTATTAAACTAGATAATGAGATTGATATGAAGCATATTTGGAATGGGTTTTGGATGGTGGAATCTCAAGTTTTAAAATTACGTCTATGGGAGTCAAATTTCAACCCAGCTAATCAAAAAACAACATCTTCTTTTGTATGGGCACAATTTCCTGGTTTAGGAATTGAATATTGGAAAGAGAAGATTATCATGTCTTTGGGTGATACTTTTGGAAGAGCTATTAAAGTTGATGATACAACTCTAAAAGAGAAGTTGGGTATTATGCTAGTGTCCTGGTAGCAGTTGATTTAGCTAATCCTATACCCAATCATGTGATGGTGAATACTAAGTATGGTAGTTTTGAACAACCAATTCAGTTTCCAAATATTCCAAAATTCTGCAATCACTGTAAGGTAGTTGGTCATCTTGTGGCAGAATGTAGGTATAAAAGAAAAGAGACAGCTCTAAAAGAGAATGTAAATGATGATATACCTGGTGTTAAAAATGTTTGGAGAGTAAAGGAAAAGAAGATTCAAAGTCCTATAGGTTTTGATATCTGCCAAACACCTAAAGGGAAAGATAAGAATTCTGACTTTGAATATGTTGAAGATGTAATTGTGGATGAAATAATTCCTGCTGTAGTACAGTGTAATGAGAGTTCTTTTTCAAATAATAACATTTCTTCTGGAAAATTTCACAGTCTACAAGATTTGGAGGCAGATGAGTTAATCCCAATCAGTGTGGATAAAATTTTGGATGTTGCTTCAAGTAGTACTTCTGTACTTCAGATTGTTAAAGTTGTTGGTGAAGGTGAAGTTGTGAACAAAGAAGTGATAAAGAAAATAGACAAGCCAAAGCCAATTAGAAGAGTCACAACAAGACAACATGGTGCTCTAAATTTAGATAACACAAAAAAAGGTGTGAAAAGACCTTCAGCTTCTCAATCTTCTATATCTAAATGAAGACAATTTTCTGGAATGTCAGAGGCTTAAGAAGATCTAAAGCCAAAGAAAAACTCAAAAGTTTAGTTAACCAGTTTAGTCCTACATTATGTTGGGTTGCAGAACCAAAAATCAAATGGAATTCAAAAGATTACAAATTATTGAAATTAAAAGGTATGAATCACATGGTTATACATAATTCTATAAATGAAGGAAAAAGTAACATCTGGTTGTTTTGGAGTGCTTCAATTGCTACTCCTACTGTTGTTTCTATTACTAATCAAATGGTGACAGTAAATGTGGGGGGAGTTTTAGTATCTGGTGTTCATGCTGCTTCTTTATATTCAGATAGGAGAGAATTATGGGAAGAGTTAGTGAGAATAATACAGGTGTATCCGTACTCCTTTAGGGAACTTAGTTAACCTCAAGCTAAGTTGAGGGAAGAATCCTATTCTAGGAAGGAATCCTTGTTTAGGCAGAATTCCTAGTTAGGGAAGAGTTTTGTTTTAGGAAATACTCTTAGTTTAGGAAATAGATTCCTAATAGAAGTCCTTGGTCGGCTGAGTACGATGAAGGTTATAAATAGAGGGCTTTGGCTAATAGATAAGGACGGAGACTAGACATAGAAAACCTAGAGAAAGCTTGGAACAATATTTGTGCAAGCTTAGCAAACAGTTTAAGGTTAATCCACTGTTTAGAGAAGATTGTGAGCGTAACAAAGAGAGAATTGTAATCGTTTTCTTATTCATAATCTAGAGAAGATATTTTTCTTCGAATTACTACTTGTGTTCTATTTTTCTAAGTTTCTCGTCTATTATTATTCTGAATTCCGCCTTTATAGTAATAGCTACCATGGTATAGAGATCAAAACGTATCAAGTTTGGCATCATGAGTGAGGTTAGTTTTTAGGGTAAATCCCTGTGGTTTATGGTTTTCACTAGATCTCTCTACATAAAGCTTGGTGAGGTACTCGAGAAGCTAGAAGACGTTAGGAGAACAAGGGGATCAAGGATGGCAAAGTCAGATGATGAACCTAAGCATAGCGAACCACAAACTATGGAAGAAAAGGTGGCTAAGCTACAAACATACATGAAGTCGATTAAAACCACCCTTGAAGAATTGACTGAATGTATTCGTTCTCATACACCTAAGCCGAAGACGAAAAAAAAGATTACACCTTCACCTGAAGCTTCGGAAAAATATGATTCGGAAGAAGACGATTCGGAAGAAGGAGAAGAAGAAGAAGAAGAGGAAGAAGATAAGGATGAAGAAAAGAAGAAAAGTGAGTTTCTTACAAGTCCTACATCAACTAAACCTCATGGTAAGAATCTGAAAATTGATTTTCGTGTTGATATTCCACTTTACGATGGGAGTGTCGATGTAGAAAAATTGGATGATTGGATTGAACGTCTAGAGACGTTTTTTTTTTTTGAATATGGTTCAAAGGAAAAGATTGCTTTCGCGGCATTGAAGCTACAAAAGCATGCTCTAACCTGGTGGAGAGCTTATCAAAGACAAAACCTAGATAAGGGAGTATTGTCATGAAAAAGATTCAAGGCAGTTGTCAGGAAATAGTTTTATCCGGTTGGCTACCTTGAAGAGAGATTGTTCAAGTGGTATAACTTGAAGCAGACTTACAACCAAACCGTGCAAGAATATACTTTGGAATTTCGGAATCAAGCTATGATTTTGGATTTAGACTTGGGAGATTATGTTATCTATATGAAATATATATCCGGGTTCCATGAGTATATACGGAAGGAGTTGAAGATGTTCTCGGTGGATACTATCTCCGAAGCAAGTATAAAAGCTAATGCCATTGAAGGCAGGCTTAAGAAATCTGATTCAAAGGGAAATACTAAGGTGAAATCTGGAGGTACCACTGTGAAATGAGGTGAAAGGAGCAAAGATGAAGGGAAGTCTAGTGACAATGAAGGTTTGATTTGCACCCATTTCAAGCAAACAGGTCACGTTGTCGACAAGTGTTTGGTTAAGAACCCTCATCCAAAGCCTAAAGGGTTGTAGAGGAAAGAAGCCAAGAAGGCAGCACTAGTCGCTCAAACTCCAAAAGAAGTCCATGGACTAACAGAACCCAATTCAAAGCTCTCTCTTATGACAGGGGCAAAAGGAAGACCTTCAAAAGATGATCTTAGGGAGCGACTCTTCACAGTGAAGATGCAAGTCAAAACATCACTAGTTGATGTTATTATTGACCCGGGAAGTCAGAAGAATTTACTTTCACATTCTTTGGTGCAGAAGTTAGGATTGAAGACTTTCAAACATCCAAAACCATACCCTTTGGGATGGCTTCAAAAAGAAGGGGGCTTACAAGTTATACATCAGTGCACGTTCAAATTTTCTCTAGATGAGTTATATATTGACGAAGTTACATGCGACGTAGTTCCTTTGGATGTCTGCCAGGTAGTACTAGGTAGTCCTTATCTATGGGATAGAGATGCAACTCTACACAGGAGGGAACAAAAGTACACCTTTACCAAAGATGGAGAAAGTTTTGTGATTCGGGCTATAGATTCTCCTCTAGAGGGAGATAGCTTGATTACATCCACTGAGGCTAAGAGGTTGGTGAATGCTAGCATGAAGTTCATTCTCCTTGTGATCTGTTCTCTTGAGGAGAAGCCGAGTAGAGTTTGTTTGGCAGCCTTTTCTGCACAACAAGAAGGTGACCTAGAAAGGTTGAAGTTGAAGTATAAGGATTTAATTTCAGATATCACGGGATTACCGCCAAAGAGAAGTGTGGAGCATGAGATCATGTTGACCGGAGAGAGTTCTATTCCTAATGTAGCTCTTTATCGCACGACCGTAGAGGAATCTAATGAGATCAAGAAACAAGTCCAGGAACTTCTATAATTAGGAATGATAGTGCCAAGTGTTTCACCTTGTGGATCAGCGGTATTGTTAGTACCAAATAAAGATAGAGGCTGGCGTATGTGTATTGATTATAGAGCATAAACAAGATCACTATCAAGAATTGTTACCCTCTACCTAGGATAGACGGCATGATGGATCAGTTGGAAAAAGCTCGAGTCTTTACAAAGTTAGATTTCAAATCTTAATATCACCAGATGAGAGTTCGAGAAGATGATACATGGAAGACTGCTTTCAAAACCAAACAAGGCTTGTTCGAATGGTTGGTGATGCCTTTTGGTTTGTGTAACGCTCCAGCGATGTGTATGCGTTTGATGAATGATTTGTTACGACCTTTTATAGAAGATTTTGTGATTGTTTACTTGGATGATATCCTAATATACAACAGAACTTGGGAAGAGCATATCGTTCACGTTGAGAAGGTGTTTAAAGTGTTACATAAAGGCCAGCTGAAGTTGAACGGAAAGAAGTGTGATTTTGGAAAAGAGGAGTTGGTGTACCTCGGATTCATTGTTGGTGGTGGACAACGGAAGATTGATCCAAGGAAGGTCGAAGTGATCACTAAGTGGCCTAGACCTAGTACTGTAAATGAAATCAGGAGTTTCTTAGGGGCTTGCACATATTTGCGTAAGTTTATCCGGCATTTTTCGAATATTGCAGGACCATTACATGGTTTGACGGGAGCTAAGGCAAAGTTTGAATGGCAGCAAACCCATGAAGACGCTTTTCAGTTACTAAAAAGGAAGATTTCAAAAGCACCGGTATTGGCATTGCCTAACTTTCATCGTATTTTTGAAGTTGAGACCGATGCTTCTAACTATGCAATGGGAGGAGTGTTTCTACAGAATGGTAAACCGGTGGAGTACCATTCAAAATTGTTTTCAGGTGCTATCAAGAACTACACACCTTATGACAAATAATTTTATGCTTTATATCAATGTATTAAGTATTGGCGAGTGTATCTCTTAGGTAAAGAAGTAGTGATACATTCAAATCACAAACCATTGGAGTATCTACACGCACAGACGAAACTACAACAAGCCCGACACATGAAGTAGATGTCTTACTTGATGAGTTTCAACATTCTCATTAAGTACAAAAAGGGAGTAACAAACAAGTTGGCAGATATGTTGTCTCGTCCACCAGTCCGAGCATTAATGGTGGCCATGAGAATTCAGTCGATTGTTCCTCAAGAGTATGCAGAGTCATACACATCTAGCAAACACTTCAAGAAGGTGTTAGAAGGTATAAAGAGTGGTTTGAAAGGAGAGTTTGAAATCCGAGATGGATTGTTATATAAAGGTCAGTTACTTTGTATTCCAGAAGATGGAGATCGTTTACAATGGTTGAGAGAGGCACAAACATCTCGAGTTACTGGACACTTTGGGATGAATAAAACTCTTCTTAACCTTCATCGTTATGTCTTTTGGCCAAAGATGCAAGATGATGTGGCTAAGTTGGTTAGAGGGTGTAAGTTGTGCAGCACATCTAAACCTTCCAACAGAAAACGTGGGTTATATCTACCATTACCATTACCATTAAGGCCTTGGGAGAGTATTTCTATGGATTTTCTTGGTGGATTACCTAATACCAAGTCTGGTTATGATTACTTGTTCGTTGTGGTCGACTGATTCAGCAAGATGATTGCATTAATTCCATATACAAAGACGGTAACGGGAGCCGGTGCAACAAAGCTCTTCTTTGAGCATGTGTGAAAGCATTTTTGTTTACCTACTTTGATTATTTATGATAGGAATAGTCGATTCCTTAGTCAATTTTTGGATTCTTTATGGAAGATGATGGACACTAGGTTGAAGAAGAGTATAACTTTTCATCCACAAACAGACGGACAAACAGAAGTGGTCAACAGGATTATGGTTCACATGTTAAGGGGATATAATTCTAAGTATCCTAAAACTTGGGATGAGAGTTTACCATATCTACAATTTGTATTCAATATAGCAGTTCATAGTTCTTCAGGAAAATCTCCTTTTGAGACGTGCTATGGTTACTTACCACCTAATCCTTTCTATCTAGTATTTTCTAGTGACACCTCAATGGGGGGAAAGGAAGGAAGTGAACGGAAAAGGGCACAAAAGTTCTTGGAGAAGATATCTCAGATTCATGCAACTGTTGAAGCACAATTAAAGAAGTCACAATCCAAATACAAAGCAAAGCATGACAAGCATCTTGTGCCTTATAATTTCGGTATTGGTGACCTCGTATGGTTAAAATTAGGTAAGGAACGACTGAAGGGGGAAGGTAAGAAGTTGAAGCCATTGAGGTATGGGTCATTTCGTATTCTCGATCAGATTGGTGACAATGCCTTTCGTATGGATCTGCCACCTTATCTAGGAATGTACTCGGTTATAAATGCCGAATACTTGAAGTTGTTTGAACCACCATTACTAGATGATGACGGTGACGACACTATGATCTTACCACAGGTAGAAGACTTATGGTTTGATAGAGAGGAACCACTCAAGGAAGACTGCGTATTGGAGCGAAGAGTGACTAAAACATGACAATGAGAGAAAGAAGCTTTTCTAATTGGATGTAAAGTTCAAGTTCCTAGCAAGGCCAAGTGGTTTAACAAGGAAAAAGGGGCTCTCGAGTTCCCTAACCTTCATTTTTAACTCTCACAGGAGTTCAAGTTCTTAAAAGGGGGACCCATGATACAGGTTTATCCGTACTCCTTTGAGGAACTTAGTTAACTTCAAGCTAAGTTGACAGGAATCCTTGTTTAGGCAGAATTCCTAGTTAGGGAAGAGTTTTGTTTTAGGCAATACTCTTAGTTTAGGAAATAGATTCCTAATAGAAGTCCTTGGTCGGCTGAGTACGATGAAGGTTATAAATAGAGGGCTTTGGCTAATAGATAAGGACGGAGACTAAACATAGAAAACCTAGAGAAAGCTTGGAACAATATTTGTGCAAGCTTAGCAAACAGTTTAAGGTTAATCCACTGTTTAGAGAAGATTGTGAGCGTAACAAAGAGAGAATTGTAATCGTTTTCTTGTTCATAATCTAGAGAAGATATTTTTCTTCGAATTACTACTTGTGTTCTGTTTTTCTAAGTTTCTCGTCTATTATTATTCTGAATTCCTCCTTTATAGTAATAGCTACCATGGTATAGAGATCAAAACGTATCAAATTTGGCATCATGAGCGAGGTTAGTTTTTAGGATAAATCCCTGTGGTTTATGGCTTTCACTAGATCTCTCTACATAAAGCTTGGTGAGGTACTCGAGAAGCTAGAAGACGTTAAGAGAACAAGGGGATCAAGGATGGCAAAGTTAGATGATGAACCTAAGCATAGCGAACCACAAACTATGGAAGAAAAAGTGGTTACGCTACAAACAGACATGAAGTCGATTAAAACCACCCTTGAAGAATTGACTTAATGTATTCGTTCTCATACACCCAAGCCGAAGACGAAGAAAAAGATTACACCTTCACCTGAAGCTTCGGAAAAAGATGATTCGAAAGAAGAAGAAGAAGAAGAAGATGAGGATGAAGAAAAGTGAGTTTCTTAAAAGTCATACATCAACTAAACCTCATGGTAAGAATCTGAAAATTGATTTTCGTGTTGATATTCCACTTTACGATGGGAGTGTCGATGTAGAAAAATTGGATGATTGGATTGAACGTCTAGAGACGTATTTTTATTTCTTTGAATACGTGGATTAAAGATGATGATGCAAACATTAGATTTTTCCATACATCAATTAAAGTAAGACAGGCCACAAATGCAAAAACTGAGTTGGAAGATGAATCTGGTACCATTGTAACTTATCCAAGAAGCATTGCAAGAATTTTGGAGACACATTTTTAGGATAAATTCAAATATGAGGAAGTAAATTTTGCTGAAGGTATTTTTGAAGCAATTCCAAAAGTAATAATAGATGATGAAAATAAAATGTTAGAAGTAGTGCCCACTGATGAAGAAATAAAAGAAGTTGTTTATGCTATGGATGCTAATAGTGCACCTGGACCAGATGGATTTCCAGGTTTTTTCTACAGATATGCTTGGGAGATAATGGGAAAGGATGTGGTGAAAGCAATTCAATATTGTTGGAAAAATGGTTTTATACCAAAAGGTTTGAACTCAAACTTCCTCTATCTTCTTCCAAAAGTAAAATGTGCAAGAAAACCTAGTCAATTTAGGCCAATTGGACTAAGTAATTTCATCTTTAAGATCTTTACAAAAATTATAACTTCAAGGATGTACAATGTAATGGATAAAGTGGTATCAGCTCAACAAGGAGCATTTATAAAAGGTAGAAACATTCAAGAACAAATTGTCCTTGCATCAGAAATGGTAAATGAATTGGATGTGAAAAGGAGAGGAGGAAATGTAGGTTTGAAAATAAACATAACTCAAGCTTATGACTCACTGAGTTGGGAGTTTCTTTTTGAAGCATTGAGGAAATTTGGGTTTTCAGTAAAATGGATCAAATGGTTACATACTTTATTTCTCTCTGCAAGAGTGTCAGTTTTAGTGAATTGTGGCCCTGTGGGTTTCATTCAAGTAAGCAGAGGACTCAGACAAGGAGATCCCTTGTCTCCAATTCTGTTTGTGATAGCAGAAGACATTCTAAGCAGAAATTTAAAGAAATGGGTGCAGGATAAGAAGATAATTCCTATGGTGAATAGAAGAGGGATACAACCTACTCATATTCTGTTTGCAGATGATGTTTTCTTGTTTAATGGACACAAAAGAAACATTCATTCCATTATGAAACTATTGAAAGACTATCAAGAATCATCAGGACAAGTAATTAATCAGCAGAAGAGAAAAGTATTTGTGGGTGGAGTTACTGAAGGAAGAAAACAACAAATAGCAGATAAATTTAATATGCCTTTATCAAAACTGCCTGATAAATATTTGGGGGTAATTCTGCAACCTGGTAGAGTGAGAATGAATACAGTTTGGGGAGTAGTAGAAATGCTTCAAAATAGACTATCTGGTTGGATAAGGATCTTGTTATCTTTCAAAGATAGACTGACACTAGTAAAATTAGTACTATGCAGTATACCAAAATACAACATGTCAGTTTATAAATGGCCAGTAAATATTGTGAAAATGTGTGAAAGAATGATAAGGAATTTCTTATGGTCAGGGGATCCAGTTACTAGGAAAATGATAACATTAAAATGGGACAAAGTTTGTGTTCCTTTGGAAGAAGGTGGACTGGGTCTCAAAAGATTAGAAATTGTAAATAAGTCTCTACTTATGAAGTTGTTATGGAAACTGTTAAACTCAGCGGCTGAATGGGCATTGTTTATGAGAGCAAAATATTTTACTAAAGATGGTGAGATGATGTTAAGTTATAAGAAATCCTCAATATGGCCTGGTCTTAAATGGGTAATGAAATAACTTAATAAGAATACTAGGTGGCTGGTTGAAACTGGAGAAAGAATATCAGTTTGGAAAGATGTGCGGATTAAAGACAAACCTCTATGTGAACTATTTCTAGTTGATACATATATTGAAGCTACAAAAGATATGAAAGTGTCAGAATTTATAGTGAATGGTAATTGGGTGATACCTCAAAGAATGCTACAATACTTTACAGTAAAAGAATTGTCAATTTTATGTACAGGTGAAGATAAAAGAATCTAGTCAGCTACTCTAAATGGAGAGTTTACTGTAAAATCAGCAGCAAAATGTATTAGAACTTATTATGATCAAAAAGTATGGTAAGAAAAGTGTGGCATCCAGTTCTACATCCCACCACTGCTAGTAATGTTTGGGAAATGGTAAGAGGAATATGTGCTACAGATGAGAAAATGCAGGGGAAAGGTTTTTGTCTAGCTTCAAAGTGTTATCTGTGTGCAAATAACTCTGAGAACTTAGATCATATTCTATGGTATTGTAATTTCAGTCAGATAATCTGGAAATGGTTGGGGAGCATGTTCTTATTTTTAAACCCTCAGTCTTATGAAGATGTGATGAATTTTGCAAAGTCAAAAAGCAGTGCAGTTCAGGAAGTGTGGATTTTGTCAGCATCAATAACAATGATGGAGTTGTGGTTCTTAAGGAATAAGATTGTTTTTGAAGCAGAAAAGCCTGACATAGGAACTCTCAATAAAAAGATCCTTAAATTCACAAAAGACTGTGAGCTGAGAATCAAAGTCCAAATGTGGTATTGTAGATATGATTTCCAGGTTTTCAGAAATTTTGAACTACTGAGTAGACCAGTGAGAAGGCAGAAAATTATGGAGTTAAAATTTGAGCTACCATGTATAAATCAAACATTGGTTTGCTGTGATGGTGCTTCAAGGGGTAACCTAGGGGCGGCTGGCTTTGGTTTTGTCTATAGAAATCATGAAGGTTCCTTTCTATTTGCAGAAGCAAGGGGGCTGGGGATTGCAACTAACTTCATAGCAGAGTTGATGTCAATTATAAGTGCTACAGAATGGGCTATTCAAGAGGAGGTACAAGATTTAATCATCAACTCTGACTCCAAAGCAGCTATAAAATCCTTCTTAACAGGTAATGTTCCTTGGTTTTTAAGGTCTAGATGGAGCAGGATAAAGAGTAACTTAATGAAAATAACATTTATACATTGTTATAGAGAAATAAACTTCACAGCTGATTCATTGGCGAAAAGAGGAGCTGGGATGAACAAAGGAGAGTTTCAGCAGTTTTTGGTGAAGCCGGCTTTCTTAAAAGCTTTAGAATTCACAGGAATAACATATTACAGATTTCATTGATTTTTTTGGGCTTAATGTAAATGGGCCTTCCTCTGTTTTTACCCTTCTTATGTCTAGGCTTTCTTATGTTTAAATTTTTTGTACTGAGTTAGTAACTCTTGAGTGTGGTTTTGTATTCTTTTTTGTTGGTTTTAATAAAATCTATTATTGATCGAGCAAACAAAAAAAGTCACAATTTCCCTAATTTCTAGGTCATCAGATTCCTGAAATCAATTGATTCTTCTAAGTTATAATCGGAAGGTACATCCTCACTCATATTTGAACTCTCTACGAGTCTATCTTCTTTGTCTAAGACTATAGTTTTTAAATCACTAGACTCTAAAACAATATTCTCAGAATAAACTCGTTCCTCTAAACCATTATCGGCCTCGTAAAAAGTAAATACTACATCGTTTAAAACAGTGATATCTCTAGTCAAATCCTCGTCCTTTTGAATAGGTGAATAATAATCATTAAAATTATTTGGATTTGAACTAGAAATAACATTATCATTATAAAGCTCAATTGGAGTAACAAATTCCTGATCACTATGCCTACTTATTTCAAATTCTTCATCAACACTATCCTCATCATAATCATCATTATAATAACATGAAAGTGGTTGAACCTCATCTAAACAAGTAGTGTTACCAATTTTAACCTCGTCATCTTGATTATGCAAATAACTATCCTCATTTTCAAGAGTATTATTGGAAACACTATATTGGAAATTAAGATTATTTCGAGCAAGTCTTTTGTTCATCTTAGCCATCAGCTTGAGGGATTCCTCTATAGAAAGTTTTCTTTCGTCAATAACTAAGTTACTCATCTCAGCTATCTTACATGCTGACTCCTCTAATTTCCTGAGGGACTTTTCTAGAGAAGGAATAGGAACATAAGGATCATAAAAAGGACTACTTTTCAATAGTTTGATTGTATATATTCTCCAAAGACGAGGAACTAGTGCTATAATCTTCTTGCTCGTATGACCGATGCGCGTGTGAATAGTAATTGGGCTCACCATGGTATGAACCATAACCTTCAAAAGGTTGATGTTCCCAACCACTATTTACACTATGGTTGTAATATGAATAATGTCAATTTTGTAACTCAGTCAGATATTCATTGTATTGGCTATTATAATACCAGTTCGACATTTTGTTGTGCACGTGCAAATGCAAATGCTAGGGTTGACTATTTCGGGTAAGCTCAGGTTACCTTTAGCAAAATATACCTACAGTCAGAGAATGGTCAAAGGTACAAGGCTAAGGATTGTGTTGTTTCGGATGATAACGCCCAGAGGGTTCACCGTACTAAACCACGTGTTTTCCTAATAATTGGTGCCAGACAATGCAATAGTGTTGTGCACGTGTGCTTTCATGTTTGTGCTTTCAGAACTTAAACACAAAATAAAAACCCACTGACATGGGATTCGTGGGTGGAAAGAATTTTACCTCCTGTACCAGACGGGCGACGAATCGGTTGTAGTCGACTCATGCCACCGACTCCTATGTCAGTGTACGAACCTGAGGGGCCGAGACAGTATCGTAACTATCGTCCTTCCCTGCAGCAGTTTTATTTAAATCAACCCTTCCTTAGAGTTTTAAAAATAATAATAATGTCCAAGTCCAAAAATAATGTCCAAAAATAAAAAGAAAAATTACAACAAAGCAAACCCTAATATAGTTTCTAAAAATAAAAAGAAATAAAATCTAAATAAAATAATGATGTGATTTTAATTGTTGTAGAAAAAGTGGTAATAAGATTCGTTCAACTCGGACTTGTGAAGAATAATTTTTAGACTTAATTAAGAAAACTAGAAAAATCAAAATAATGTTTTGGTCAAGATTATAAAAAGCACTGAGACTCAGGATTCCACCAAATTCCATTCATGTGATTCAAATAATAATTCCAATCAATTATAGCTCAAATATTAAAAATATGGACTCTTATTCTTTGCCAAAAGTAGATTTTGAAAAGCAATGACTGTAAATCAAAAGCATGATGTATCAAAAATACATTGACCAAGCATACATCATCAAACAATATCACACCCATTCAATAAAAATCATAAATCAATTAAAAATCAATGCAAATAGTCATAAAAGAATTATTAGAATTACCACATGCGTGAAATAGGGCTTCCTCCGTCATCCCAGTGTTGGGGTTTAGCTCCTCATGGTGAAAACATGCTCAAAAGATAGAAACGTGGCTCAAAAGGTGTTTTTATTGAAGGAAAATAATAATACATCGAATCTGCAATGCTTTTATGGCGTTACAGAAATCACCGTTACAATGAAGTGTTGTTTATAAACGATAACTGTTTTCTGCTGTTGAAGAACGATACTTCTTTGCGACTGTTCCGTGTGGGTCAATGTTCTTTGTCTCCTTCTTCCCTGCACCAGCAGAAAACAGCAGCAGGAAGCTTGCTGTTCGTCTTGATTTCTCACTCCTCAGCCCTCCTCCAGTCCCCAAACTATCGACACCCCTTCTATATGACCCAACCAATCTATTTATATCAAAAAGAGCGATTAAATCTCTCCAAAATCTTCCAAAATCTCTTCCTTTCTCTTCACGGCAAAGTTGCGGCAATTTCTTGTTTTAGAATTTATACGCGTTTCTGAGCTTTCCTTTTGATTCTAAACTCTTCCTTAGATAGATACCAATCTTTGGGAAGGTTTATAGCACTTTAATCTCTCTAAAATTTCCTAAAATCGGTCACACACGTGACTTTCCATATTTTGCTGTTGAGATAAAAATCCGTCGATTGAGCCCAGTTTAATCGATTTCAACACCCATGTTAGATTTCTAGACCCATAAGGAGTCTACCCTATGAAAATCAGAGGTTTAGTCGACCTCAAACTCCTCCAAATCACGATCACCAAAACTGCCAGGAATGTGTTTATATTTTCCCGCCCAAATTCAGAATTTGAACGTGAAGGGGAAAGGTTACCCCTTATCCGTTGCTGGAGTCCGCATAACACTCGTCCCTTGGGTTGTATTTATCAACTTTTCGAGCCAATTTCGCCGCAAAAGCTTATTTCTCCAAAAACACCTACAAAGAGATAAAATACCAAAATAAGTACAAAAATGGGTACTAACAATATACACAATAGAGATGAAAATAGACACATAAATGCGTCTATCAAATAACTATATACAAAATCTTCTTCTTCACTCCTTTCGGATTCCTCTTTTCTTTCCTTCTTTGGCTTTCCTTTTCTTTCCAGCACTTTCTCTTTTTCTTTAGCTCAGCTCCGAATCTGAAAGGAAACAGAAATACAAAAACGCGTAAAAAAGAACAAAAAAAATAAATAAAAACCTAAAAACAAGTCCACGTCGGCGGCGCTAAAAATTGATATGATTTTAACAAGTTGTAGAAAGTGGTAGTGAAAGTTCGTTCAACTCGGACGTGTAAAGATTGATTTTATATCTAATTCTTAATTTAACAAGAAAATACGTAGAGGCTGAAAAAGAGGGGGTCTAACAACCACACCCAATATTTCGCTTAGCAATCTGTATGGACTAACTCCAATATACTTTCAAGAGAATCAACTAGACAGTCAGACTCAATCTTAATAAAAGTATATCCAAGAGTTATATTTCTATTTCTCAATTCAATCTGCAATCAAACAAATAGGAATTTGCGAGCCCGATTAAATATAAGAAATAACTTAGAAGGTGTCAAAAACCAATATCCAAGTGTCAATCAATTTAATCAACAACCCAAAGGTCGGATTCACAATTGATTGAACTTACGCACAACCTGTGATATTTCAATTATATAAAAATATAATGCGGAAAAGAAATAACACAAACACCAGAAATTTTGTTAACGAGGAAACCGCAAATGCAGAAAAACCCCGGGACCTAGTCCAGATTTGAACACCACACTGTATTAAGCCGCTACAGACACTAAACTACTCCAAGTTAACTTTGGATTGGAATGTAGTTGAGCCCTAATCAATCTCACTGTGATCAAGGTACAGTCGTGTTCCTTACGCCTCTGAATCCCAGCAGGACTCTACGCACTTGACTCCCTTAGCTGATCTCACCCACAACTAAGAGTTGCTACGAACCAAAGTCGAATACTTGATAAACTAATCTGTCTCACACAGAAAAGTCTATTGAATAGATAAATCTTTCTCCCACAGATAAACCTATGAGTTTTATTCCGTCTTTTTATAAATTAAGGTGAACAGGAACCAATTGATATACATGACTTATATTCGCGAAGAACAGCCTAGAAATATCAATCACCTCATAATAATCTTAATCGTATGGTAGCGAAACAAGATATTGTGGAATAACAAACGATGAGACGAAGATGTTTGTGACTACTTTTTATCTTGCCTATCGGAGAATAAATCTCGAGCAAATCTTAGAGAAGATAGTACCCAATACGATAGAAAATAACAAGATCAGAACACGCAACTACAGAGAAATAGTTGGGTCTGGCTTCATAATCCCAATGAAGTCTTCAAGTCATTAACCTACATGGTTTCATGAAAAACCTAAGGTTAAAGGAGAATCGAATCTAGTCGCAACTAGTATCACAAGGGAGGTGTGGGGATTAGGTTTCCCAGTTGCTAGAGTTCTCCCTTATATAGTCTTCAAATCAGGGTTTGCAATAAATGTTACCTTGGTAACAAAGCATTCAATATTCACCGTTAGATGAAAACCTGATTAGACTCAAGCTAATATCTTTCAACCGTTCGATCGAACTTAGCTTGTTATACACAAATGAAGAGTGACTTCGTTTAGATATGGGTAACCGTACCTAAACATTTACACCTTGTTGGCTCAACAATAGTTAACCGAAGTTAGCCATATGAACACTTTCATATCAACCTTGTTCATCTTAACACAACTAGTTCAAATGACTCAAATGAAACTAGTTCTAGAGTTGTTCAATTTTTTATATTCTCATAGAAGTATACAAGACACAATTGAAGAAAAATCGATTTTGATTCACTCAAATCAATTCATGAACATTATAGACACGGTTTGCAAAAGATTGCATTCCTTATTATATAAATGTATTAGTTCATTTGTTCGTGATCACTCTCGAACCCAAATTCTTTCATATGGTGTGGTTATTTCTCGCTCAACTCTTAAGGATGAGAATACGTTGTTTGGTATTTCTAACTTCTTATTACTAGCATGCAGAAACTCTATGTCCTCATAGCTCCTTGGATGCTTGGGACCCTATTACGCTCTGATGTTGGAGAAGGTTTTGTGGGTATACCTCTGGTAAACCCTCACGAGACTACAAATCGTCCACTAGGGACACCTAGGGGTTCAAAGGCTCAGTGCATACGCTAAATACATTCGATAAACCAACGACAGTGGTATAGTTAGGATTTCTTAATTTCTGTTTCACTTGAGGACAAGTAAAATTCAGGTTCGGGGGTATTTGATGAGTGCCAAATAGTGCATATTTCTACACCTTTTTATTGGCAATTATCTCATCTTTTGTGCTTTAAAATCATATATTATCCCAAATTCTGTATTTTCATTGTTTTCAAGAATAAATGCGTGTACTAATTAATTTTGTGTTTTTAGGTACTAAATAAAGCTTGGATGAATTGAAAATCCAAAAGAAGCGGAGAATTGGTGACAATGGGAGAGAGACAACAAAGCTTCCGCTAGAAATAAGTGAAGAATATTGTTTGCACCTCATCCGTAAGTGAAGAATGTTTCTTTCAAGTCTCAAAACTAGAATTGGGCTTGAGACACTAGCTTTGAAGAAGGTTTGAGCCTAGAAGAAGATTTTCCAAGTGATAAAACCCAAGGCCCAAATATGTTTCCAACCTGAGCCGTCAGATTCAATTCATATGCTAAGCATCCAAGACATCTCCACACCGTGCTTCAATATTTGCTGCTCCTGCTCAACACCCTAGCCTCATATTTTCTCCCTTAACCGAACAGAAACCAAACATCCCCTTTGTACGTCGTTCTTCTTCTCTCCAGACTCTGCAAAACCTTCACCTCTTTCTCTCCATCAATCACTTCCATCCCCGGCAGCGGCGCCAAAAACTTGGTAGGTCTATAACAATGCCTACAATTAACTGCAAGTGCACAGTGCCAATTGTATAAGGTGCAAATACAGGTCGATCCACAGGGACAAGGGTGATGTTGAGTTGAGTCTAAAGTCTTCTTATACCGATTCAATGAGTAGTAACAAAAAAAGGGTTTTGTTGTGTCGATACGACAAGATGTTGGTGAAGATTATAGCAACGAATTAAAGATGCAACAACAGAAATCTAGGGCTTCATCTAAACCCTAGCTTTCTGTTATGTTATTCATGCCTTTTGTGTTGCTCTTGAATGCTTAAACTGTTTTAGGATAGATTTAATCTTAGTGCTCAATACTTTGCTCTCACAGTGTATGTCAGGAATCCATTACAGTTAGAATAAAAACTGTGTTGATTGTGCTGCAACTCATGCTTGATAGATTTGACAATCCTAGTACCTTCATTCTCAGTGTTAACATCTTTGTTGTTGCATCTTTAATTTGTTGTTATAATCTTCACCAAAATCTTGTCGTATCGACACAACAAAACCCTCTTTTTGTTACTACTCATTGAATCAGTATAAGAAGACTTTAGACTCAACTCAACATCGCCCTTGTCCCTATAGATCGACCTGTATTTGCACCTTATACAATTGGACCTGTGCACTTGCAGTTAATTATAGGCATTGTTATAGACCTACCAGTTTTACATAGGAGAGACCAGAAGTATACCTTTACCAAAGATGAGAAAGCTTTAGATACTGCTACGTTTCAACACTTACGACAGTTTCTTGGTGTTGTTTTGGTTCATTAGTTTTCTAGCTTTTTTCCCTGGACTCATTTATATCTATTGGGCAATCAAGGCTTCAAACGTCAGTGTAGTGTTGTTTCAATTCTGCATTTGTTTATACGTAGATTCGCTCTATTAAGGATCAAAGTATACGAATAAATCCTTATTTTCTTGTAAAAGTAAGGTTGCTCTTGTTGTTCTCTTTGGAATGACATTTTATGGGGGAGAGTTCTTAATTGAACTTGTGCTTAATTGCCAAATCTTTATGGGGAGTGCGGTTGTGGAATATTGTAGAAGTTTTCTTGTATCTTTATAAACTCCTTGATGAATACACTAAGTTTCGACTATGTTAAATCATCGAAACAAAGTTGATACGTTTTCTTTTAGTCATGAAGTATCTCTATGAGAATTTCATTATGATCCCACTAGTTTTCGTACCTTTGCCAATTTATATTGACAAAAAGGGGGAGAATTAATGTGTAGTTCACACTACAAATACATATGGTTTACGGATCATTATGTAAGGGGGAGTGGTTTTCATTGTGAGATGAAGTATTGACTAAGGGGGAGTGATACATATCACCATAGTATTGTTGTCAAAGTTGTGATACAATTGGACTTTGATGATGTGTAATAATACTATGACACTGTATAACAATGATTGAGAGCTACTGTTTTCTCATTGTTATAGCTACGGATCTTCAACAACTATGATGTTGAGTTGAACATGTTCAGAATCACTGGAGTACTTGGAAGTGACGAAGATTTCGAGTAATGTTGAAGAACCAATGAGATCAAGCATTTGGATGAGAAGCTACAAAGTTTATTTATTTTGTAATCCATATGTATTGATAGTTTTGTCATTAAAATTGACAAAGGGGGAGATTGTTAGAGCACTTCTCGGTCGAACTCGCAAGCGTTGCTATCTCAAGCTTGTTTGTCAAGTTTAGTTTCCAAAACTATAAGTCTTGATTTCTAGTCTACTTATAGCTAAGTCTCGGATTAGGATAGAAAGTGTAGTTGAGCATTAGACTTCACGACGTTCATCGATTGAAGACGAAGAACTACTAAGGGGAGATTGTGGAACTTCATCAACAAAAGGTATGTGAAGACTTGAACTCATCTATCACTAAAAAGTCTATCTACTCTATCTCCTATTTGAGACAAAAGCCGTATAACTATATAGACTTCGATTATACACATTTGATATTTCGAGCTTAGTTTAACTCACTTACTTATTTATCGAAATATGTGTTGGTAAGCTTTCGCTTTAACCAAGTTCATCTTATATTATTGACGAAATTTAAAAGATGATCATGTGAAAATCGCCTGGTAACATCTTACATGATTTGTGTGAGAAAGTCATTTTATGTAGACTCGGAATGTTTCGTATTGATCTATCGATCACTTGAAAATTGCTTTGAAGCTAATAGTTTGTGTGAGACAGCTATTGTCGTCTTCCAAGAATGTTTCAATGATTGAAATGGGAGTTTAGAATAATTAACCATGATTGGATATAATACAGTATGCGTACTTGTATGCTAACTGTTGCAAATTATTCCAAGTCCGGGAACCATGGTATGCATAACCGTATGCGTATTGGTTGGTTTAATGAAAGTACGAGAACTTAGTATGCATACCCGTATGCGTACTGGCGTAAGTTCATGTACGGAAATTCAACTGAGTTTGGAAGGTATGCGTACCCGTTCGCATACTGGAGAACCCAAACTAAGTCTGACCACTTAGGTATGCGTACCCATTTGCATACTTGAGTAGGTTATGTTCTAAAATCGTTTGATCATGAATTAATATATATATATATATATGATAAGGAATGCAATCTTTTGAAAACCGTGGCTATAATGTTCATGAATTGATTCGAGTGAATCAAAATCGATTTTTCTTTAATTGTGTCTTGTATACTTCTATGAGAATATAAACAATTGAATAACTCTAGAACTAGTTTCATTTGAGTCATTTGAACTAGTTGTGTTAAGATGAACAAGGTTGATATGAAAGTGTCCATATGGCTAACTTCGGTTAACTATTGTTGAGCCAAGAAGGTGTACACATTTAGGTACGGTTACCCATATCAAAATGAAGTCACTTTTCATTTGTGTGTAACAAGCTAAGTTAGATCTAACGGTTGAAAGATATTAGCTTGAGTCTAATTAGGTTTTCATCTAACGGTGAATATTTAATGCTTTGTTACCAAGGTAACATTGATTGCAAACCCTGATTTGAAGACTATATAAGGGAGAACTGTAGCAACTGGGAAACCTAATCCCCACACCTCATGTGTGATACTAGTTGCGATTAGAGTCGATTCTCCTTTAACCTTAGGGTTTTTCCAAAACCCTGTAGGTTAACGACTTGAAGACTTCATTGGGATTGCGAAGCCAGACCCAACTATTTTCTCTGTAGTTGCGTGTTCTGATCTTACTGTTTTCTATCGTGATTGAGTACTATCTTCTCTAAGATTTGCTCGAGATTTAATCTCCGATAGGAAAGATAAAAAGGTAGTCATAAACATCTTTATCTCATCGTTTGTGATTCCACAATATCTTGTTTCGCTACCATATGATTAAGATTATTGTGAGGTGATTGATATTACTAGGCTGTTCTTCGGGAATATAAGTCCGGTGTATTAAATTGTTCCTGTTCACCTTGATTTATCAAAAGACGGAACAAAACTCATATGTATTTCTGTGGGAGGCAGATTTATCTATTCAATAGATTTTTCTGTGTGAGACAGATTGGTTTATCAAGTCTTCGACTTTGGGTCGTAGCAACTCTTAGTAGTGGGTGAGATCAGCTAAGAGAATCAAGTGCGTAGAGTCATGCTGGGATTCAGAGGCGTAAGGAACGCGACTGTACCTTAATCAGTATGAGATTAGTTAGGGATCAACTACATTCCAGTCCGAAGTTAACTTGGAGTATGCTAGTGTATGTAGCGGCTTAATACAGTGTGGTGTTCAAATTTGGACTAGGTCCCGGGGTTTTTATGCATTTGCGGTTTCCTCGTTAACAAAATTTATGGTATCTGTGTTATTTCTTTTTCGCATTATATTTTCTATATAATTCAAATATCACAGGTTGTGCGTAGTTCAATCAATTAGATAATCCAACTTTTGGTTGTTGATATAAATTGATTGACACTTGAACATTAGTATTTGGTACTGTTCAAGTTGTTTCACATAATAATCAGGCTCACGGATTCTATCGGTTTGATTTGCTGATTACATTGTGAAACAGAGATACAAATCTTAGATATATTCCCATTGATCGAGTCTGACCGTCTAGTTGATTCCCTTGGAATTATATTGGAGTTTGTCCATACAGATTGCCTAAATGAAATATTGGGTGAGGTTGTTAGACCCCCGCTTTTTCAGGTACCCCTAGTTTTTTCAACTACATTCCAGTCCGAAATTCTGGTAGTAGGCTAGTGTCTGTAGCGGCTTAATACAGTTTGGAGTTCAATCTGGACTAGGTCCCGGGGGTTTTCTGCATCTGCAGTTTCCTTGTTAACAAAATTTCTGGTGACTGTGCTTCTTCTTTTTTCCGTATTATATTGTTAATCTTTATAATTGAAATATCACAGGTTGTACATTCATCAATCAAAGTAGATATATCCATCCTTGTTTGTTGCATACGACTTGATTGATTCTTGGATATTGATCTTTCGAATCATCCAAGTACTCTCACACATAATCAGGTCCACGGACTTGCTGTTTGTACCATATAGTTTGGTATATGGGACCAAGTTCCTCAGCCCAATAATTCTAAGATAAGCATTGGGCTCTTGGGTAAAAAATATGAAAGGATAATTATAGCCCTGTCAGCAATTATCCTTCTACACTAGAATACCATGTATAACCTGGAAGTTACTGATCCACAGAAAAAAGAGGAGTCAGTTATTAAGAAAACCAAGTATAACCTAGAAGTTACTGATCCCCAGAAAAAAGAGGAATCAGATAAAGACCAGGTATACATTCAAACCCTTGAAGTTACTGATCCCCAGAAAAAAGAGGAATCAGTTAAAGACCAGGTATGCATTCAAACCCTGGAAGTTACTGATCCCCAGAAAAAAGAGGAATCAGTTAAAGACCAGGTACACATTCAAGCCCTGGAAGTTATAAATCCCCATAGAAACAGAAGAAGGACCAGGTATAACCTGGAGGTTGTAGATCCTATAAAAAAGGAAATTGGTTTTGACTAGGATGAACCTGGAGTGCATTTTGTCCAGATACATAGTCAAAATGTATCAAAACGAAAACTGGACTGGATGCAATTCCTCCACAACCTATAAATAGAAGAGGAATTTCAATTAGAGAGGTACACATTTCTAATCCTTCTCTCTCCATAAAAACCTGCTTAGAGCTCTTACTCATTGAGGCATCAGAGTGTCTTTTGCAGGTACCCCCCCCCCCCTCCCCACTTTCATCTACCAATAATTATTGAAGATAAGGAGCTGATTCAACAAGTAGCTGAATTTCTTCATCTACCAAGAGTTTTTCACGAAGAATACCGCTGAGTCATCTAACGTCTTAAATTTCATCTTCATATACGAATCTCGAGGATTGTTGCAAAAACAAGAGATGTCATATCCTTTTAACTCATCTCCTAAAAGTAAAAACAAGAAGATGAAGAAACCGAGAGCGGACCGCTCCAATCAGAAAAGGTTTGCAACTCTTCTTGAAGAACTTAAGAAAACCAAAAAGGAGGTGCAGGGACTGAAAGTGATTCTATAAAAATCTCTTGAACTATAAGAAGCACTTGTCAAACAATAGCCTAACAGGTTTGTAGGAACTCATTCTTTCATTCATGAACCGTATGTTCCTATCCCCGTCGTTGATAAGGAGTTCAGAAATGATAAAGATTTTTTCAAAGAGAATTTATTCTTGTGTTCGAGAAGGATAACTAGGGTTTGGTATAGCAAATATTGTGTTTACACAAGCCATTTCCAAAGATTTTCATCTTGCATGTTTTTAGATTTATTTATTTAAACTCTAGAGTTTTTGGAAGATGAACTTGCAGTATTTAATCATTTGGTTTAATGTATTGCAAAGTCTTATGAGATATATGTTTCATTTATTTTATGTGAATTGAACTGATATCTCATATATGCTCAAAATTTAAATCAATTATGTTTTCTGAACTAAAAATAAAACAAACTTTGTGAAAAAAATTCGCAGTATTGATCTACTCGTGATCACACTTTTGTGAAATTACTGCACTATCTACTCCAAAAGATTTTCTTATGTTGAGTCATACCGATCAAAATTATCTCTTTGTTCGTAACTGGCGTTGAGAATAATTTATATCGATGTTCAGGATACAAGTCCATGTGACTTGTTAATGTCCGATAAAATCCTTTTCTTTGTTCATTAAAGTAAGGTCACTCATGTTGTTCTCTTGGGAATGACATCAAATGGTGGAGAGTTCTTAAATAAACTTGTGCTTAATTGCTATATCTTTGTGGGGAGAGTGGATGTGGAATTTACATGGGATGCTTGTATCTTTAATCTCCTAGATGAGCACTAAGTATTTTATACTCTATGGTATCATCTAAATAAAAGTTGATATGTGTTTCCTTCAAGTCTTGAAATATCTTTTGATTGAATTATTACCATTCTATAGTTTTCATACTTTTGCCAATTTTTATTGACAAAAAGGGGGAGAATTAATTAGTAGTTTCGCACTACATACATATGATTTATGGATCGTAATGTAAGGGGGAGTGAATAAACATCTATAGGTTTCACTTATTATGCAAAACATGAAAGTATAGATTAAGGGGTAGAAACATATCACCGTAGTATTACTTTAAAGTTGTAACGAAGAATTCAAGGAGTTGAAGAAGCAAGGAAATCAACCATGATGGATTCTGGAGTTTTGAAGCTTTATTTTTTAATCCATATGTATTAATAGTTTTGTCACTAAAATTAACAAAGGGGGAGATTGTTAGATCATTGCTCGGTCGAACTCATAAGTGTGGCTATCTCAAGATTGTTGTCGAATTTAGTTGTCAAAACTATATCTTGATTTCTAGTCTACATTTAGTCAGGTCTCGAATTAAGATAGCAGTGTCTAGTTGAGAATCGGATATCATTGCGTTCTACCGTCTGAAGGCGAAGATCAATATGAGCTTTGGAGAACTTCAACATCAAAAGGTAAGTGAATACTAAACCACCTATTTCTCAAGTTTTCACCTTTCTATCTATGAGACATTGTCGCATGACCGAATTAGACAGTACTTGCATAACAGAAATTTCGAGTCAAGTTTATCTTGAAAATCGTTCTCGAAATATGATTATTTATGCTTAAGAATATTTGTTCATACTTGATGAATTTGGTTAAGAACAATTTATTGTTCATGACTTAAATTATGATTCAAGATTTAATCATTTGAAAATAGCATTAAACGGTGATATGTGTCATTGATGTTACTCGGGAATGTTTCGAATTGATTACTAGAGAGATGTAGAACTATTGTTAATCTGGATACAGGACAGTATGCATACCAGTTCACATACTGGGAGAACTGTTATAAGTCCGGAGCCGCAGTACATGTACCCAGTACACGTACCGGCGTAGGTATAGTTCGGCAGCGAATTTGTGGTACGCAAACCCGATATCCATAAGACAAAAAGTATGTGACTCGTGAAGCAGGACAGTATGCATACCCATTATGCAAACCGGAAAAGATCTGTTGGTCTTAAAACCGAAAACGGTACACATACCCAGTATGCAAACCATAAAAGATCTGTGAGTTCCTGAACTCGTTTTTTGTCTTAAGGGTATCCATACCCGGTAGACGTACCATGACAAAGACATTCACGAATAGGTACAGTACACGTACTTACCCTGTCGAATATTTTCAGATGCATCCCAATTATTTCTATGAGATAATCGACATTTGAACAACTCTTTAAAAACAATATCTAGACATTTTTGATCATATGTGTGACTCAAGAAAAGTCTTAAAGTGTTACCTGAAAATGATTAGGCATATAGTTCGATTGGCTAGTTTCGGCTAATCTTTCATGAACAATCCATTGTACACGGTTCGATTATGGTCCATCAAGATGATGAGGGTAGTACTTCATCCCAGACATAAAATTGAGTTTTGAACAGTTATTGGAAATAACTAACTGTTCTAATGATTCTAATATCATAAAGAAAGTTCAGTCTAATTTGTGTGATAATGCTAAGAACAAAATATCTGCAAAAGTTGCTAAAACTACTTCTGTTCCGGTTACAAGAAGGCAAGCTAATAAAGGTAACTTCAAATTGAGTGATAAAGGGAATTCTTCTTCTCCCCCTCCTACTTCTTCTAAATGAAGATTATCTTTTGGAATATCCGAGGCTTAAGGAGACCCAAAGCCAAGGATAAACTTAGATCTTTAGTGTCACAAAATAATCCTCTATTAGTCTGGATTGCGCTGAGCCAAAAATTAAGGTAAATCCCAAATCTTGTAGTTCATTAAAGTTACCTGGGATGAGTCATACTGTTATTCATAACTCTTGTGCTGATAGGAAAGGTAATATTTGGTTGTTCTGGAATTGTTCATTCACTCCTCCTTCTATTATTTCTATTTCAAAACAAAGCATTACTGTGGAAGTTGGTGGTGTTCTTATTACTGGTATTCATGCTGACACTTACACTATAAATAGAAGAGAATTATGGCAGGACTTATGTAATATCAGTTCTTTGGATAAACCATGGATAGTAATAGGTGATTTCAATGTTGTTACTTCTATTGATGAAAAAAATGGTGGTAGATCTCCATTAAAATTGGCAATGAAGGAATTTACGGAATGTTTAGATTCTTGTGGTCTTATTCAGGCTCCTAAATCTGGATTGGAATTCTCATGGGATAATGGTAGAGCTGGGAGGAGAAGGATAATATGTAATCTTGACAGAGCTGTTTTTAACTTGAAATGGTTAGAAATATACAATGGCTGGAACTACAAGGTTGGTGCTAGAGGTATTTCTGACCATAGTCCATTAATTGGTTCTGATATCATCATTGCAAAACCTATAAATGCTCCTTTTAGATTTCAAAAAATGTGGATATCTCATCCTGAATTTATGTTTGTTGTTGCTGATTCATGGAATGAAGCATTAGATGGTAATCCTATTTTCATTTTTATGAATAAGTTGAAAAGATTAAAGTTTATCTTAAAGAAATGGAACTGGGAGTTCTTTGGTAATGTTAATGAGAATTTGAAAAAAAAGCTGAAGAGAAAGTGTTGGAAACTGTTATGATGTCAGATACTGATCCTGCTAATCTTACTCTACTCAACAATTATATCACAACAAAAGGTCAATATGAAGTGGCTGCCCAGAATTATCATACTATACTTAGTCAAAAAGCTAGGGTGAACTGGATTAAATATGGTGAACCTAATACTAGGTTTTTTCATGCATAAATCAAAATCAGACAAGCTCAAAATTCAATTACTGAACTTGAAGATTCTAATGGGATGATAATTACAAATCATCAATCAATTGCAAATAATCTGATTGAATACTTCAGTTATAAATTTACTGCTCAATCAGTTTCCTTTGAGAATGATTTCTTTGATGCAGTTACTCATGTTTTAACAAATGAAGACAATAAAATGATTGATGACATCCCTTCAGATGATGAAATTAAAGCTGCTGTTTTTGATCTAAACCAAGATGGTGCCCCTGGACCTGATGGATTTTGTGGTACTTTCTATAGAACTGCTTGGGAATTAATTCAAAATGATCTTAATGCTGCAATCAAATATTGCTGTAGGTATAAATTTATTCCCTGTGGCTTAAATTCCAATTTTTTAGTACTTCTACCTAAAACCAAGGGTGCCAGGAAAGCTAACCAGTTCAGACCTATTGGTCTTAGTAATTTTTGCTATAAAATATTCACAAAGATCATAACTAGCAGATTAAGCAGTGTGTTACATAAAATTGTATCATCTCAGCAATATGCTTTTATTAAGGGTAGATGCATTCATGAACAAGTGTTATTAGCTTCAAAACTTGTAAATGAGATGAGCACAAAAAGAAGAGGTGGTAATGTGGGTCTAAAACTAGACATTTCTCAAGCATATGATACTCTTAGCTGGAGGTTTCTTTTTGAAGCTTTAAAAAGATTTGGTTTCTCTACTCAATTTTGTGAATGAATTTATGCCTTATTCAGTTCTACTAAGATTTCTATAATGTTGAATGGGGGACCTTTTGGGTACTTTGGAGTTAGTAGAGGTTTGAAACAAGGTGACCCTCTTTCACCAATTCTTTTCATCATAGCTGAAGATATACTTAGCAGGAAACTGACACAATTCATTCAGAATGGGATGATTCAGCCAATGGTAATAAGAAATGACCTACATCCTTCACACCTATTTTTTGCAGATGACATTTTCGTATTTTGCAATAGTGGGATAAAATCTCTTGAGAATCTAAAAAAGCTACTTTGTGAATATCAAGCTGCTTCTGGTCAATTGGTTGGCACAACCAAAAGAAGATGTTTTGTTGATGGTACTTCTATGGATAGGAAAATGCATATTGCTTCTTTGATGCAAATGGAACTATCATCTTGGGGTTTTACTTATGACTGGAAGGGTTAAATCAGAGCATCTTTGGTCTTTTGTGGAATATCTCCAGAACACTTTAGCTGGTTGGATAGGTAAGCTCCTTTCATTCCAGGCTAGAATTACTTTAATCAAGTTTGTATTATGTAGCATACCTATTTACAAATGGCCTAAGAAAGTGATTAATGCATGTGAAAAAATTATCAGAAATTTTCTTTAGTCTGGTAATAGTGAAAATAGGAAATGTATTACTCTTGAGTGGGAACAAGTGTGTTCTCCTATTGAGGAGGGTGGTTTGGGATTAAGAAAACTAGAAGATATAAACAAAGCTCTTCTCATGAAACTTCTCTGGAGAATTCAAACTGAAGAGACTGAATGGTCCAATTTCTTCTTAGCAAAGTATAAAGATAAAAACGGGAACTGGATAAACTACTATAGAAAATCCTCTGTTTGGCCTGGATTGAAATGGATTCTTAATGATCTACATGAGAATACAAGATGGATAGTTGGGAGTGGTGAAGCTATATCTGTTTGGAATGATGCTTGGATCTATGAACATCCTATATCTCAAATATTTCCTGAAAATGATTTTATTTCTCAACATAAGGACATGAAAGTAAGTCAGTTACTTGTTAATAATCAATGGGTTATTCCTCATCAGTTCCTGGTTTTCTTCTCTGTGAATGACTTACCTACATTGTATAAGAAAGATAAAATGATTTGGTGTGGGGATATGTCTGGGAACTGATGTGTTTTCAACTTTGTTGTAGTAGTGGTAAATAGGATTCGAACTCTAAGACTTGTGAAGATTCCAGTTTTTAAATTTAATAAAAATTATATACAAAAATATTAACAAAGTGGGCGAGAGGTACTAGGGCTTAGGATTCCACCAAATTCATTTCTTAAGGTTCAAATAATAATTCTTTTAACAATTATAGCTCAATAAAAATAAAATAAAGCGACTCTTATTTTAGCCAAGATAGATTCTCAAAATATTAGATGTAAATGTTAAGCATGGGACATCAAATCACCTAAGCTAAGCATGACCCATCTAATCGAATGACAACTAATTAATTCAAATCATAATTTCAATTAAAATTAGTACAAAAGTCATGAAAAGAATTAAAAATAATTACCCAAGTGTGAAATAAGGCTTCCTACATCGCCCCAGTGTTGGGGTTTAGCTCCTCATATTATAGACACTTTCAAAAGATTTTTTATTTGCTCAATAAGTGTTTACAATGGTGAAAATGGAGAAAATAGTGAAAAACAAGATTTTGTGACGCATGCAAATCGTCGCAAATGAACGATAGAAAGAAAGTGCTGCAGTCACTATTCCGAAGTCGCTTGAAAGGTGTTGCAAACTGTCGAGTAAATGCGACAGTTTCCAACGACTTTCTTTGACGGGTCTTTGTTCTTCGTGTTCTTGATGTTCATCAGCAGCAGCAGCAGCAGAACCCGAGTTTCTGCAACTCGTGATTTCTCGCTCCTGAGCTCTCCTCCGCTCCCCAAACTCTCGACTCCCTTCTAAGTCTCCCAGGGACTCTATTTATACCAAAAACAAGCGTTGAATCTCCTCCATTAATTCCAAAATATTCACAATATCTTTTATTCATGGTAAGGGAATAATCAAGATTTTCTTTCTCTGTTTAGCTCCTCCACGCGTTTTTAGAAGTCAAATCTCCTTATTTATATCCATTACGATCCAACACACTCCAAACTCGTGCATTACACGCATCGAACTCACTGTAATTCATGTTATCCCGTGAAAATGTGTGTAACTCTGTTTTTCTCCATGCGATGATTACAGCCAATTCTAATCCAAACAGACACCCATAACAGCTTTCTATGGTCATATCACGTCTACCCATTAAGTTTCAGGGATTGAATCTCACTAAATCACGTCCGAAAATCGATCGAAAATCTGCCAGAGAAGTAAGTTTATTTTCTCGCAAAAACACAAAATTCGAATTTTGTGAAGAAAGTCACCCCTTATCCATGGTCGCCCCTTATCCGTTGCTGGAGTCCGAATAACACATTCCCTTGGGGTGCCTTTAGTAAAAATTTTGAGGTGTTTTCAACACTTTTTTCGGGGTTCCTCAGGTGCATTTTTGGGGTGCCTTTAGTACTTTATCCTGGGGTGTAAAACACCACTTTTCGAGCCAATTTTGTCGCAAGAGCTTATTCCCTAGAAAATACTTAAAACAACTTTATTATAAATAAAATGAGTCCTAGATAATGTAGTTATGGGTGAAAATGCGTCACACTTACGTTCTTATCAAATTCCCCCACACTTACATTTTGCTAGTCCTCGAGCAAAACCTCAAGACCCGCTCAACAGCTGGTCATTTACGTAACACCAAGAGAGACCCGCTCAATAACTGGTCATGTGAATCAAAAGAATAGACCCACTCAACAGCTGGTCATTTGTGTAACATAGAGAAAGACCCGCTCAACAGCTGGTCATAAGAAAACAAAAATAATAGACCCGCTCCACAGCTGGTCATAATAATTATTATTTTTTCTCTCTCTCTCTCTCTCTCTATATATATATATATATATATATAGACCCGCTCCACAGCTGGTCATAATATACCTGCAAACCTACAATAGACCCGCTCAACAACTGGTCATAAATTGCAAGAAATTTCCTGGAAAAAAACAAAAAAAAAAAAAAGTAAAAAGTTAACCACTCCCCCACACTTAAACATTACATTGTCCTCAATGTAATTGAGTCATCCAACGTAAAAATTAAGATGGGAAATTCATAATATGTGAAATAAACAACTAAAAATAAAACAAGAAAATAGAATTACCTACTGGAATATACATAAAGGATCCCCATAAACTAATAACCTGAAAATTTGGGGATCAACCCAATATACAATATTTACAAATGACAGCTTCACACTTATGTCATGATTCCCTAAAGAAGGTGAAACTATCAAAAAGAAAAAATCACCCCCAAACTTGGTTTTTACTTCGCAAGGAAGTACATAAAGAACATAATATGGGGATACCCTTTGGACTGGAGAAATATCAATTGGCTCATACACGGTATCAAGAATAGGCAAGTCCTCTTCGTATTTGGATGCAAAGTGATCCAACAAAACCTTAGAAGCACACAATTCTAACCCTAAATTAGGTAACTTTTGGAAGTCTAGGGGTCTAGAAACAACCTCTAAGTCGGGTGAATGATCTTGTGGGATAGATTCATCTATGGAATTAGGCAAATCATCCACACAAGCATCCACAGGGTCATCTATATCATCTGTCTGGAACAGAGAGTCACTACAAGATTCATCATCATCAGCATATAATTTTTGGCATTCTAGAACTCTCAATCTTAGTTCCAAACTAAGTGGTGTGTGTTTGTAATACTTCTCATATATAGTTAGAGGTGATTCTTCACTTACCATTTGTGGAGCAAAAACTCCATACCGTTGCCTATGCATATATTCACCAAGAGTTATTTTAGATGACGTCTCTTGATAATGAGAATTTCTACGCTTATAGTCTCGTAACGTCATCTCAGGTGGCGTCTCCTGATAATGAGAATTTCTACGTTTATAGTCTCGTAACGTCATCTCAGGTGGCGTCTCCTGAAAAGGATTCATCACCCCGAAAATACAAACTACAGAGGAATTCTACACAATCACAAACAAGGCTGACTCGACCAAATCAAACCTATTGAATCTAGCAAACAAAAAGCATGATGGCTCCCTTAGATTATTTCTAGACCATCTTCTATTCCTCCAAAAGGCAACTAGGTATCGTTTTAGCAAACCTCTCTAGATCGATCCGAATAAAGTGAGTCGAAGAGAAGTAGGGGAAGCTCAGAGGAGCTTTGATACCCCCACCTCTTCGGCAACGTTTCCCGTTAGGGCGGCTCTAGTCGACTCACAGTAATCTTCCTGAACTTTTGAGTTAAGCTAATAAGATACCCAATACTTCCCTTTGAATGACTTTCCTACAAGCTCGTTACCCTATCGGTCTCGTTCTAATCAGTATTTTAAGCTTGGGTTCGCGTAGGTTATTTGTTCCTAAGGCGGGCAAGAAGAGAACGGTGATGAAATCCGAACCCTTATCTTGTATGGCCTGGCCTTGCCCTTTACTAGGAAATTAAAGTCCGTATTCAAAACCTCAACATATATGCACCTTAAGGAAGACAGTAAACCCGCTGACAGGGGATTCGCGGGTGTTTAGAAGCTTACCTCCCGTACCAGACGGGGGATGTAACGGTTGTAGTCGACTCGGGCCACTGACTCCTATGTCAGTGTACGAACCTGAGGGGCCGAGACGATATCGTAATCGTCGTCCTTCCCTACAAACAGTTTTGTATTTAATAACCCTTCCGTAGGGTTTTTTTAAAAAAAGTCTAAAGTCCAATGTCCCAAAAATAAAAATAAAAAAGGTTCAAAAATAAAAATTTACAAAAATAAAGTCCTATTTACAATTTCTAAAAATAAAATCTAATAAAAAATTAAAATTAAAATTAAAAATTAAAAATTAATAAAATATCTTCGTCTTTTCTCCGTTCTTTTCGCTTTGTCTAGCTTTTAATCCCCAAGGTCTTTCGTCTCCAATTCCTCTTTGATTCAAAACCTGCAACAAAAAGACAAATAACCAAGAAACGTAAAAAAGAACAAAACTTGACATACCAACGCTTGGTGAGTTCAACTGAGCTATGCTCTAACAATCTATCCTAGCTTAAACCTAAAGAAAACGTGATCTTGAAAGTATATAAAAGGAGAACCTCAAACAACTGGGATTTTTGAATCCCTGACACTATTCTTGTGTGCCCTAGTTGTAAACTAGAGTTGACATCTCCTTAAAACCCATCTAGGGTTTAGCGACTAAAAAGACTTCACCTAGGGATTTGTGAAGCTAGGTCCAACTATCTTTATCTTGATAGTTCGTGTATCCTGATCTTAGTTTGAATGTTGAGATTTGCTACGACAGGCTAGATAGATAGGAATCATAAAGTATCTTCGTCTCAGACTTTGTGATTCCACAAGTTTCGACTTTTGAGGTGATTAATAACCTAGGTTGCTCTTCGGAAGTCGTAAGGAACGCGACTGTAACTGAATCTCTGTGATGGTTTAGTTCGGTCTCAACTACATTCCAGTCTAAAGTTATGATAGTAGGCTAGTGTTTGTAGCGGCTTAGTACAGTTTGGTGTTCAATCTGGACTAGGTCTCGTGGTTTTTATGCATTTGCGGTTTCCTCGTTAACAAAAAATTTGGTGCTTGTGTTATTTTTTTTCCGCATTATATTGTTTATGTTTATAATTGAAATATCACAGGTTGTATGTTAATAATCAAAGCACGTGACTTTCAATCATGGGTTTATGTTGTTAATGGCTATAATCCTCCAATCGTTACAGTAGACGGTGTAACTGTTGCAAAGGATATTGGTAGGTATGAGCCTGATGAGACACTCGCTGCAAAGCAAAATTATGATGGATTAAATGCTATCATACATGCCATTACCCCAGATCTTCAGCACCAAGTGACTACGTGCACTCGGTCTAAAGATGCTTGGGATATCTTAGAAACCGTATTTGAAGGGAATACCTCTGAAAATGAAGCTAGGCTTCAAAACCTAAATTATGATTGGGATAACCTTTGTATGGATGATGAAGATTCATTTGATGAGTTTAATCACAAAGTGTCTGAAATTGTTAATGCATCCTTTGCATTGGGTAAGACTATTCCTGAAAAGGACATTGTGATGAAAATTCTCAGATCGTTGCCAGCTAGATACAATTCTAAGAAACATGCCATCGTTGAAGGAAATAACCTTGATACACTTTCCAGAAATACTCTTGTTGGGAAGTTAAAGATCTTTGATCATGAGCATACATCCAAATCTGGAAAGGATATTGCTTTCAAAGCACAAAAGAACACTAAATTGCTTGACAAAAGTAAAAGTGTTGACAACTCTGTAGTTGATCCTATTGAGACTGATTCATCAGATAAAGATCTTAACAACTCGGTCTCACTGATCATAAGACAGTTTAGATATATTCTATTGAAGATAAGTAAACGGTTCATCAGAGATAAACCCAGGTCATCAGTCAAACCTCATAACCGTGCCCCTCCTAAAAACAGGAACACCGTCGACACTGATGATGAGGATATGTGACAGTGCTTCAAGTGTAAAGGTTTTGGTCATTTTGCTAATGAGTGTCCAAATCATAGAATATGCACTGGGAACAAAGGTCTTGCTGCAACTCTTGATGAAATGTCTGATCACTATGATTCAAATGAAGATGAAAAGTCAAGTGTTGCACTCCTTGGTGAAAATATTGATTTTGATAATTATAGAAATACGTACATCAATCTTGATATTCTTCTTGGAGAAACTTCTTCAACCACTTTGGAGGATAATATGGATTTTTCCCTGTCTAACTAAAAATCTATCTCACATGTTTCAGGTACCTCAATTTGTTTAGCAGCATGCTCAGCTATGGTGTCTGAACTGTCCTCCACATTGACATGTTATTATTGTACTTTTAAGGGTCATGAACTCTCTAAGTGTTTCAAGTACAAACATAAGATAAGATATGTCAACAAACTTCAACGGAAAGCAAATCGATTAGCAAACAAGCTCAAACTTGTTCAGAAGTCGAATTCATCTGAGGTATGTAAACTCAACTCTTCTCCAAAGAAGTTAATTTCTAAAGAAAAAGATATACCTCTACATAAACGAACAAGGTCTAAACAATCTATGAAAATGGGTATTAAGAATTCCGTACAAGGATCATATGGTGGACAAATTATTGTTCACCCCAACACAACTTAATTGTATTGAAAGTGCATCTTGTCTCATGTGCCCGAATTCAAAAAGAGATAAGATTCATGCACAAACGGGTTTTAGGAAAAGATTTTTTATTTATTTTTCCTTTTTGTTTCTGGAATTCTGTTAATCTTTTCATAATTGATATTAAAAAGGTTTACTCTGTTTTTGATTATTAAAAGAGGGTTAAAATCGATAATTCTACCTTCTTTAAGGTTAAGAGTTGGTCGTACGTGAATCCTACTCTGTATATAGGTTTCGTAACCATACATTCCTTTTTTCCTTCTCTAAAACTCTTTTTTTTTCAAAAGGGTGCTTGTGGAGTCAGTTTTGTGTGTTTTCTTCACATTTCCATATCTTGATGGAGACTCCAAGCATCGTGTCTTCTGATGGAAAAGATGTTAATACGATTGTTAAGCCATCAATCATGAAGTAAAATGGTAAATCTCATCCCTCTACAACTTTAAAGAGAAATATGAAGAATATGAAGAAACCAAGGGCTAACCCCTCAAATCTTCAAAAAATTTCTGGTGTTCTTGAAGAGTTGAAAGAAACAAGGATGGAGATTCTGCAAATAAAGGCTATCGTTCTAAGAACGCTTGAAATTCAGAAGGCCCTGGTTCGGCATCAGTCAAGAAGGTTCGTTGGAATTGACTCCTTTCTTCACGAACCTTATGTTCCAATGTCTGTTGACGACAAGGAGTTCGGGGACGATAAATAATTTTTCAAGAATCTTAATGTCTAGGAAACTTCTTATGAGAATTTATTCTTGTGTTTTAAGAAGGATAACTAGGGTTTGGAATAGCAAATATTGTGATTACACATAGCTATTGCCAACGATTTTCATCTTGCAATGTTTTAGATTTATTTATTTATATTCTAAGTTATTTTGAAGATGGTTTTGCAGTATTAATCTTTATGGTTTTATATATTGCAAAAAAATTATGGGATATGTGTGTTTACGTCCGTGAACTATGATTATCTCATATGTCAAAAGTTAAGTCTATTATGTTTTTATGCAAATATTGATAAAAGACAGAATGAACTTTTGAATATTCCGCAGTATTGATCTTTCCCTGATCTACTTCTATGTGAAAGTATTGTATGGCTCCGTAAATTTTCTTATGTTGAGCATTTCCGATTAAATTAATCATTAAGGTTCTCTTATGGTTAATTTATTCGAGTTTACTGGATACAAATTCATGTTTCATGTGATTTGTTAATGTCCAAAAAAATCCTTATTTTCTTGTAAAAGTAAGGTTGCTCTTGTTGTTCATTCGGGAATGACATTTTATGGGGGAGAGTTCTTAATTGAACTTGTTCTTAATTGCCAAATCTTTGTGGGGAGTGCAGCTGTGGAATATTGTAGAAGTTATCTTGTATATTTATAAACTCCTTGATGAATACACTAAGTTTCGACTATGTGAAATCATCGAAACAAAGTTTATATGTTCTCTTTTAGTTATGAATAATCGCTTTGAGAATTTCATTAGGATCCTACTAGTTTTCGTACCTTTGCAAATTTATATTGACAAAAGGGGGAGAATTAATGTGTAGTTCACACTACAAATACATATGGTTTACGGATCATTATGTAAGGGGGGGTGGTTTTCATGAGAGATGAAGTATTGACTAAGGGGGTGTGATAATATCACCATAGTATTGTTTTCAAAGTTGTGATACAATTGAACTTTGATGTTGTGTAATAATACTATGACACTGTATAACAATAATTGAGAACATCTATTTTCTTATTGTTATGGCTACGGATCTTCAACATCAATGATGCTGAGTTAAACACGTTCAGAATCACTGGAGTACTTGGAGTGACGAAGAATTCAAGGAATGTTGAAGAACCAAGGAAATCAAGCATGTTGGATGAGAAGCTACAAAGTTTATTTATTTTGTAATCCATATTTATTGATAGTTTTGTCACTAAAATTGACAAAGGGGGAGATTGTTAGATTACTGCTTGGTCGAACTCGCAAGCGTTGGTATCTCAAGCTTGTTTGTCAAGTTTAGGTGATCAAAACTATAAGTCTTGATTTCTAGTCTACTTATAGCTATGTCTCGGATTAGGATAGAATGTGTAGTTGAGTTTTAAACTTCACGGCGTTCATCGATTTAAGACGAAGATCTACTGAGGAGAGATTGAAGGAACTTCATCAACAAAAGGTATGTGGAGACTAAAACTTATCTATCACTCAGAAGTTTATTCTATTATATCTCCTATTGAGACTAAGTCGTATAACTATATAGACTTTTACATTTACACATTTGATATTTCGAGCTGAGTTTAACTCGCTTATATCTTTCTCGAAATATGTGTTGGAAGGCTTTTTTCTTTAGCTACGTTCATCATTATTCTTGACGAGTTTAGTTGGAAACAATTTATTTGATGGAAACTAAATATTAAGTCAAAATATGATCATGTGAAAATTGCCTTGAAATATCTTAAATGATTTGTGTGAGACAGTCATTTGATGTAGACTCAGAATGTTTCGTATTGATCATTCGATCACTTGAAAATTACTTATAAGCTAATAGTTTGTGTGAGACAGCTATTGTCGTCTTCTAAGGGTGTTTTAATGATTTAAATGGGAGTTTAGAAAAAATAACCATTGTCTGGATATAGCAAAGTATGCATACCAGTATGCAAACTGTTGTGGTATGATTCAGGTCCGGGAACCAAGTTTGCATACCAGTATGCGAACGGTTTTAACTGAGTTAGGTCTGGGATGACAGTATGCATACCGGTTTGTGAACTGTCGTACGTGACCAAAGTCTGGAACTTAAGTTTGCGTACCCTTTTGCAAACTGAGTTGGTTTAAGTTCTAAAATCGGTTAAATATGATTTTATACTCATGAACAAATACATTTATAAATTAAGGAATGCAATCTTTGCAAACCGTGGCTAAATGTTCATGAATTGATTCTCTTGAATCAAATCCGATTTTGTTTCAATTGTGTCTTGTATACTTCTATGAGAATATAAAAAATTGAACAACTCTACGAGTAACACAATTAGATTCATTTGATTATCATTTGATCTAGAAGTGTTAGATGAATGTGGTTAATACAAAAGTGTTCATATGGATAACTTCGGTTAACTATTATTGAGCCAACTTAATATGCACGTTTAGGTACGGTTACCCATATCTAATTGAAGGTATATTTCATTTGTGTGTAACAAGCTAAGACCATCTAACGGTGGAGAGATATTGCTTTGGTTTTAAGCAAACTTAGCTTGAATCTTAAATCAGGTTTTCATCTAACGATGAATATTGATTGCTTTGTTTCAAAGCTATCAAACCCTGATTTGAAGACTATATAAGGGAGAACTCTAGCAACTGGAAAACCTAATCCCCACACCTCCTGTGTGATACTAGTTGCGACTAGTCGATTCTCCTTTAACCTATGTTTTTCCTAAAACCATTATAGGTTAACGACTTAAAGACTTCATTGGGATTCTGAAGCCAAACCCAAATATTTTCTCTGTAGTTGCGTGTTCTGATCTTGCTTGTTCTATTGTATTGAGTACTATCTTCTCTAAGATTTGCTCGAGATTTATCTCTGATAGGTAAGATATAAAAAGTAATCACAAAGCTCTTCGTCTCATTCTTTGTGATTCCACAATAACTTATTCTACTATCATATAATTAAGTTATTGTGAGGTGATTGATATTTCTAGGCTGTTCTTCGGGAATATAAGACCGGATTATCAATTGGTTTCTGTTCACCTTGATTTATCAAAAGACGGAAAAAAACTTCGTAGGTATTTCTGTGGTAGACAGATTTATCTATAAAAATAGACTTTTCTGTGGGAGACAGATTTTTTTATAAAGTCTTCGACTTTGGGTCGTAGCAACTCTTAGTTGTGGGTGAGATCAGCTAAGGGAATCAAGTGCGTAGAGTCCTGTTGGGATTCATAGGCGTAAGGAACTCGACTGTACCTTAATCGGTGTGAGACTTGGTTAGGGCTCAACTATATTCCAGTCCGAAGTTAACTTGTAGTAGGATAGTGTCTGTAGCGGCTTAATACAGTGTGGTGTTCAAATCTGGACTAGGTCCCGGGGCTTTTCTGCATTTGCAGTTTCCTCGTTAACAAAACTTCTGGTATCTGTGTTATTTCTTTTCCGCATTATATTTGTTTATATTATTGAAATATCACAGGTTGTGCGTAGTTCAATCAATTAGTAAATACGACCTTTGGTTGTTGATTGGATTGACACTTGAACATTGGTATTTGGTACCGTTCAAGTTGTTTCTCATAATAATCAGGCTCACGGATTCCTATCTGTTTGATTTGCTGATTACATTGAGAAACAGAGATATAACTCTTGGATATATTTCCTTGATCGAGTCTGATTGTCTAGTTGATTCTCTTGGAATTATATTGGAGTTAGTCCATACAGATTGCCGAACGAAATATTGGGTGTGGTTGTTAGACCCCCGCTTTTTCACATGTTGCCTAAGAAAAAGTTGGTGGTGAATTTTGGTACCCCGCGTCTTCAACCTTTAAAAAGAAAACCCAGTGGTACAAAACCTTAATGAAGGAAAATAGTACAACGCGATAAGAAAGGAAACCCCCTTGATGTCGACATCAGGTACTCCCTCTGATTCCATTAACGGGAGTCTGGATAATTTCCTTAACCCTATATTTTTCACCTGTTTTTCAAACACGTGAATTTAGTCCATCTCCAATGAGGGATTTGTACCCTTGAATAGGGGAAGCGCCATCTCCTATGGGGTTGAGAATTCCCCAAAACCCAGTTTTCCTACCCCGTATATAGGGAATTTGATTGGGGAATAGGGGAATAAGGGAAGTGATCTAAAATGTACATCGATATGGAAACTAAATATCGATCGGTATTCTTTTCACCGATACACATTCATTTCAACGGTCGGTGTTCAGTTCAATGACTTGCTTTCACCAACGGTCACTCGATCGGTAAACATTTTACTGATCGGTGAAACCACTGGATCAGAATTATTTCGCATTTTATCGGGTTATGTCGGACTTTCATTTCCAAGTTCTGTATTCTGCCAATCAAAAAAATAAAGTTTTGAATTGACATACCAAAACACACTTCCAAACTAGTATATAAAAGACTAAATCGCATTACTCACATCGTTACAGAACTAACTGTTACGAACGCTATTAAAACAACACAAAAAAAAACGCTACAAAGAAACCAGAAGGCTACATAATTAAAGACGGGAAGTTATTAAATATTGGAGGAAATGATTCTCGTGAAACAGTTTCCCGACCATGAACTAGTAAACGATCGTGCAACATTTAATCGTAGGTATACTATTTAGTTGTAACACCATAAGACATGGTGATCCCTTACGTCGATTTTATTCGCTGTCACCTTGGATTTCTAGGGAATCTGTTCCCTCATTGGACATAGCTTTAGGCAATGACGTAAGTCTGCCACACTTTCATCAGACTTTGCTTTGATGACTTGAATGTTTAGAAGACATTATTATTAATGATTATAAAAGAACTTTGGTGATAGATGTTATGTATTATATAACACTTATTCACGAAGTGTCTTATGGATGAAGCGCAATGACCATAAATATAAATTATATTTTATAATTTCATTATGTCCCTTTTCAAACCAGGGTAACAAAAGTATGATTAGGCTCGTTGATCATTTGTCTGCATGCCGGAGTGGCCACCCACCCAAGAAAAATGCACAACTGTGAGAATTGTCTGTCTAGCACCACTGGATTTACCTGTGTAAATCCTACCATGAAGCTTAAGTAAGCCATTAGTGTATGCATAACCATAAGAGTTATCACCTGAAACCATGAGTTTTGGAATCCAATCCTGCAAAATTGTATCACCTTTGTAACTAGATAATACGAGGGGGTACCACGTATACCACCAAATTTTTCATTCGGCAACATGTATGAACAAAACATTAATACAATTCCAAGTAAACCAACTTAATGATCCTTGAACAAATTTGTATAAATAGTTTATATTTCTTTCTCTCACAATCAGAATGTTACAGACAAGGAGTCCGTGAACCTCGTGAGAGTACTTGGACGATTCCAAAGATCAATATCCAAGTTCAATCGAATCGTATCCAAATAACCGGATCGGAATTCTGCCAAGTATGAAACTTGTTATCTATCTTTCAAGATGCGAATTCGACAAGAACAAGTTATTATAAGCTAGCACAATCAAGATGGACGTATCTACTACGATTGATTACGTACTACTTGTGATAATCCTATTATAAAGATAAACGATATAATACGGAAAAGGAAAAACACAAGACACCAGAAGTTTTGCTAACGAGGAAACCACAACTGCAAAAAAACCTCAGGACCTCGTCCAAATTTGAACACTGAACTATATTAATCCGCTACTGACACTAGCCTACTATCAGAACTTCAGACTGTAATGTAGTTGAGACCGAATCCACCCTCCAAACGATTCAGTTACAGTCGCACTCCTTACGTCTAGCAATGTTTCACGCAATTGATTCCCTTAGATGACATCCTTTACATCCTAAGAGTTACTTCAACCTAAGTGAAGACTTCTCATACCAATCTTCTTCTAACAGATAAGTCGATTTGATTTCCGTTTAGATCGTGAAATCAATGTGGGGAAATCTGTTTGCAGTATAAAAGATAGCAAACCTCACAAATATGATACTTATAACTCCCGAAGAGTAGCCTAACTTATTAACCACCTCACAAGAAAAATCTTAGACGGGTTTAATTAAGAATCGTTATCAGATATTTATCTTTTGGAATCAAAAAGTCTGAGACAAAGAGAACTTTGCGATTTCTATCTATCTCGTCTGAAAGATATTACGAAAACCTCGATAACAGAAAAACAAGATCAGGATATACGAACCATCAAGGTAAAAGATAGTCGGACCTGGCTTAACGAATCCCTAAGTGAAGTATTTAAGTCGTTAACTTAATTATGTTTCTCAGAGGAAACCTAGGTTAATAGAGGTTGACTCTAACATACAACTAGGACACACGAAAGTGTCATGGATTGAATTTCCCAGTTGTTTAATTGAATTTCTTTATTTAAAGACTTTCAAGGTCGAAGGTCGCTTAAGATTCAAGTTATGGTAGATTGGGAATCAAGTAAACACTTTCTCTGTTTAGATGAAACACTGGTTAGGGTTTCACGTAATCATGTGAGAAATTCGAATTGAAATCACATACAGTAGAATATATAATATGGTCAACCATAACCGAACTGTGTATAATGATAGTTCATGGCCGGTTAACCTTTTGAACCATAAGCTTAACCATATTCATTTGACACTTTAGACTTTAATATTGATGCATAATCAGAAGTGATTAAGTGATCAAATATGTCTTAGAGGTGTTTTCGAGAGTCAACCAAATGCCAAACGTATCGTAGAAAATAGTTGATTGCATTTGAAAATATTCTGCAGGGATGGTATGCATACCGGGTATGTGTACCAACCCAATTCGTGAAATCAGGCTGTCAAGGTAGGTGTACCGAGTATGCGTACCCTTACGGCAGTTTTCCGGACAAATTATTTTGGTAAGAATATTAGGTACGTGTACCTAAGCCAGTTTCTGAACTCAAGCTATTTTGGTATGCGTACTGGGTGCGTGTACCATAAGCAAATTCATGAACTCGGGTTGTTTTGGTATCGTACTGGGTACGTGTACCATGAGCCGTTACTGAACTAGGGATACGCCGGTACGCGTACTAGGTATGCGTACCACTGATCCAGAACCAATACAATTATGCCGGTAGGTGTACCGTCCTATATCCAGATTTTCAGTAATTCTATATCTCACTTATAATCAATTCAAAACATTCCCAAATGACATAAATGACGAATATCATCGCTCGGGCTATTTTCAAATGATCAACTTGAAACCATAACTTAGTTCACAAACAATAAATTGCTTTTAACTAAATTCATCAAGTATATGAATGATTATTGCTTGAATCATATTTCGAGATTTCAACAAGACAAGCTTGACTAGAAACTTCTTTTATAAAATGTTTAAAGTCCACGTAGTCATACGACTTAGTCTCATAAAGATAGAATGATGATCATGTGAGTAAATAGAATAGTTTAGTCTTCACATTCCTTTTATTGATGAAGTTCTCTAAGTGTCTTCAGTAGATCTCCGTCTTCAATAGGTGATTCAGTGATGTCTGATACTCAACTACACACTTTTAATCCCAGTCCGAGACTTGACTAAATGTAAACTAGAAATCAAGATATAGTTTTGGTGCAACTAAATTTGACAACAAGCTTGAGATAACAAAACTTGCGAGTTCGACCGAGCATTGCTCTAACAACTAGCCTAAACTTCTGTTAACCAAGTAGGTTAGGATGCTGACAGAGTGGAGCATGAGACTCTGGTCAAGGCATCAACTATACAATTTTCCGATCCTTTCTTGTAGTATAAAGTGTAGTCATAACCCAATAACTTTGTGAGCCACTTTTGTTGAAGCATGGTATGTAATCGTTGTTCCATAAAGTATTTAATAAATTGATGGTCAGTAAAGATCTTAAAATGACTGCCCAGCAAGTAAGAACGCCATTTGTGGTGGCCATCACGATCCCCGATAATTCTTTATCGTATGTGGACAAAGACTTAAACCACAATCACATACCCTTGCTAAAGAAAGCAATAGGTGTATCAGTTTCGACTTCAAATTTCTTAGTGAAGTCTGGTAGCACTGGAACTGGAGATGTGGTAACTACTTGTTGAGCTTTTCAAAAGCTTACTCAGCTGCAGTTGACCATGAGGAGTGATTTTTCTTCAAAATGTCTGATAGAGGCTTGCAAATGAGACCATAGCCTTGTACAAACTTGCGATAGTAACCCGTTAAGCCTAGGAAACCTCGTAATCCTTTCAAATTTGTAGGTCTAGGCCACTTCACCATGCACTCAATTTCAAAGGGATTGGAAGCTACTCCGTCCCCACTGATTATATGTCCCAAGTACTCTATCGGATGTTTCCCAAATGAAATTTGCTCCGCTTAACTACCAAATTGTATTGTTGTAGGATGGACAGTGCAATATGTAAGTGGTGACAGTGAGATGCTAAATCTGGACCGTAAATTAAAATGTCATCGGAAAAAACAGGAATAAACTTCCTAAGGTAAGGCATGAAAAATGTCATTCATGAGGCTTTAAAATGTGGCCCGAGCATTGGTCAACCCAAAAGGCATGACCCTAAACTCGTAATGGCCGTGGTGAGTACATAAAGTTGTTTTTGGTACACCAGGGGTGTGAAGTCGAATCTGATGGTAGCCATCACAAAGATCGAATTTCGAAAAAAACATGTGAACCATATAATTCATCCAGTAATTCATCGACTATGGGAATTGGATATTTATCTTTGACGGTGATGGAGTTCAATCTCCGATAATCCACGCAGAAACGCCAATCTCCATCATTCTTCTTAACTAGCAGCACCAGTGAGGAGAAGAGGCTATGACTCTGTCGTATTACATTAGTCTTCAGCATTTCTTGTACAAGGCGCTCGATAACATCCTTTTGAACATATGGAACACGATAAGGTCTCTGGTTCAGAATGATGGTATTGGGCTCCAAGGAAATGTGATGATCATGTTCCCTATCTGGAGGCAGGATAGTAGGCTGTCGAAAAATAGAAGGAAAGTGGGCTAATACCTCTGCAATGGGTTGTACTACCACCTATGAATGTAATTCAGCTGTGAGAAAAAAAAATTAGCCTAGTAACCCTAGTTTCCCTTTCTATAGCATCTCTGAAGTAGGCTTCCGGACATTAGTGAAACTGTAGCAAGTCTCTTAATCTTAATTGCAGTGTGGAAACTGTTTCCAGCTACAGCATACACTGGAATCTCCATTTCTTCCTCCAACTCCACAATAGTTGGTCCACCACAATTTCCTTCTTCCATAGAACTTGCACTCTCTTCTTCATCTGCCATAAACATGTATAACTGTTGTTTGGTACATCTATGTACCCTATTAAAAACCTCATTGCAATTATAGCATAACCCCTTTTCTCTCATTGCCCTCATCTTAGCGTATGTTAGCTTCTTGACTAGTGGTACTCTAGGGATAATGGAAGGGCAGGTGATAGTGGGACTAGTCACAAGTAGGGGTAATGAAGTGGTTCTGGTACTTGTAGGATTGGTGGTGAAAGACTTATTGGTGGGAGAAAACCGAGGTCTGAATTTGGCTTGAGACTTAACAACTTTTTCTGAAATGCATTCCCGTCTTCTAGCAAGATAAATGGCTTGCTGCAGGGTTGTGGGAGAAAACAATTGAACCACCATACACAATTCCTCTTTAAGTCCACTTATGAAACTATGAGCAAAGTAGTCTTCACTAAGAGATCTGCTTTGAGCTACCATGAGCTAATTCCTGAAATCGACTAAGACATCCACAATAAATTCATTCCAGTAAAGAACTCCCTTACCCTCCTGGTTGTCCTGAAACCAAACGTCTACCTTGCCCTCCATGTAGATTGTAGCTACGTGAACCTTTTGCTCATCATTCATCTGATGCAAAAAGAAATACTTGTTGCATTTCCTAATCCATGTTCTAGGATTAGTACCATTAAAACAAGGAAATTCCATCTTAGGTCTGTAATTTTGGGATTGCCCTGACTGGTTAGCCTGAAGTACTTGATGTTCAAAGAACGAGTGTCTTCCTCCGCCGGCTTTATCTCTAAATTTATCAGAGATCTCCCTTCTACCCATATCTTCAACTTCACTATCTTCTTTCTCTTCAAAATTTCGATTTGAAGTAGAAGCTTGATTAGCTAAGATTAACTGAGTATTTTGGACTAGAATATTAATTCTCTCATCTGTGGAAATATATCTGATATGCCTTCTGATCCACACGCAAACTCTTGAACTGGGTATTCATGTCTTCCTTCGTAGATACCATGTCTTGCTTTACTCCTTTCAAACTTTCATCTCATCACTCAATTCCTTAAGTTCAAGACTCAATTTCTTTGTCAGTCCATCTAATTGCTTCATAGGTATACTGTCAATGATGATCTATCCAAGGAAAGACCGCTCTGATGCCAGTTGTAGTGATCTACACTGCAATTATACGATTTACGCTACAGAGATGAAGAACAAACCTCAACAGAAGCGTAAAATAGTAACAATAGATTCAATTCGATTATGTCCAAAAGGATTACCGACTCAATACTAGTTGGGGCACATGTGCTAGCTATACACTTGTAGAAAATAATAAGGCACTCCATTGTCATGATGGTAGCCACCAACGTGAACAAGAACATGACAAATTTCAACACAATACAAATGTAAGGAGGATTACATATAGCGTACCGAACTACCAAGTTTCCCGCACTATTTAGCAAAAAAAGCTCAGCCACCCTCAATATGTGGAGTGCAACAAAGTGTTGTAACTCTAAAACTTCAGGCTCTTCTCATACTGGTTTTCGTTTTTAGAAGGGTTCAGGTAGGCTCCGCCGAGCTAACTCGGGTTGACTTGTAGCATTTCCACGAATAATGCTTATTAGGCAATGAGGTAACATCGTAGATTTGTAATCGCCAATTCACCCTTCTTGCATACTTTTACTTCCTTTTTCCCATCTTCTTTTACTTCTTTTACTTCTTTTTTGCCCAGCAGAGAACATGTAATCTCTCATTTTTGTGATGGGACAAAGAACATGTAATCAACAGGTTAAAACTTTAACACTGGAAATCTAGGTAGGCTGCAGCTAAACAAAGGGAAAGTGTGTTTTT